>JAOPHQ010004341.1:0-85430 GCA_030340625.1 Merluccius polli
CGAAATGTAAATGTTATTGTGGAAAAACACTGATTTCCTTGGTTATAACGGTAACTGTTATTAAAAGAAAAAGGATGACCTCTGCATCCAAAGATAGGCTATGAAAACTGTGCCATGTCTATAAGGAAATGGTAATTGGAAGAGCACAGTGTACCAGTTTAGGTTGTCTCTCCAGGTGCCCCATATAAACTATTTCTCTCATCAACAGAGGAAATACGTGTCTTTGTCTCCGCCTGCAGGTGATGTACTGTAGCAGCGAGTGTAGGCAAGCTGCGGCGGACCAATACCATCGGGTTCTGTGTTTAGGACCCGCCCACGAAGACCCAGACCATCCAATCAACAAGCTGAAAGACGCCTGGAGGTGATTAAAGTCAGAGTGTATTGCTTTAGAGGATTCTTCCACCATTTTACTAACCATAAGTATGTTTTGTTTTATCCAGGAGTATGCATTACCCCCCTGAGACCTCCAGCATCACATTAATGGCCAGGATGGTGGCCGTCGTCAAACAGGTGACTCTCACTATTACTCATAGGTTAAACTTTATATGCCTATCTTTTCCTATCATTCTCAATTTGGATGATGGAAGAGTTTTTCATTCAACCATTAGTGGACGAAACTAGGGCTGCACGATATATCGCAAATCTATCGTCATCGCGAAATCAACGCTCGCGATGTACATACCGCAAAGATTTCTTAATTTGCGATTAAATTAAGCCTACATTTTTCGCGCATTCACACACAATGACATTATATTTGACCAATCCGATGCTGTCATGCTGCCCGATAAGCCCGCCCCCCACCAGTTTAAGCACATGGTGTTTAAGTTGTTGAGGGAGCGTTGTCGTGTTTGTTTGACCAGGTGTATTTTAGTTTAACTAAATTGTTGCACATGTTTCCTTGTGCTAGCCTTTTTGGCCAATAATAAGTGTTATTACTCAGGCCAACACAGTTAAAGTCTATATTGTTTCATACTATGACACATTTACGTTTGTGTTTATGAAAGTCCGCCTTTATTACGCAACTGCAGCGCATTTGGAAATGTCAACAAACAGATGAGCGCAACGCTTATGTCATATTTATAAAATGTATTTTAATCACACAGCCGAACCTTTGCAACATGTGAAACAGGCTACAGCCCATTGGCTACCATGCATAATAAGCTGTTTTAAATTGCACATTTCAAATCGCGCAGACGTCACCGAGTCCGAACCCGACCCGGCCCGTCGGGTACCGTCGGCCGCTGGATACCCGACCCAAGCCCGACGGGACCCGAGGGGTCGGGTCCCGTCGGGCTTGGGTCGGGTATCCAGCGGCCGTGACGTATGAAACGTTCCGATCGGTGATTCTGTGAGCGATCGCGAGGTCTATTCAAGCATGCAGCTTATCCCAACTAGCTTCACCTGACGTGATTTAGCCTCGCCTATTTATCCTGGCTTGGCAATCGTGCAACCGAATAAGCCAGGATACCGCCAAGCAGAATAGTCCAAGCCGCGCTTACTCAATTATCCTGGATTTATGTATCCTAGTTTTGTGCAATACCCCCCCCCCCCCCCCCCCCAGGTGTATTTTAGTTTAACTACATTGTTGCACATGTTTCCTTGTGCTAGCCTTTTTGGCCAATAACTCACCATAATGGTGTATTTTTGTTTTTATTATTGTTATTTGATGTTGTTTTTCATGGCATCATGTATGCCTCAGAACCCATTCTGCAACACCTTCTTAGCTCAACAAATTAGTGGTCAGAAAAAAATGTTTATTATTTAAATTTATTATGAATGCTTTAAGCAGTTTTATTGTTTTTATTTATTTCATCTTAATTTTGTTGACCATATAAGAAAATCTTTCAAGTGGGCAATTTTCCCAATAAAAGTTATGTTGCATTGCATGCATACGATGCATTTCGTTTTTTAATAGTCTAGCAGCAAGTAGAATGAAGAAAAACATTAAATATTGAAATATCGCAAGTTATATCGTCATCGCAGTACTCAACAATGTTATCGCATATCGCATATTTTCCCAATATCGTGCAGCCCTAGACGAAACGCATGTTATCAAGATGATGAAACAAAATACATTTGTTTTTTGATAGCTTATGACTAGTGCACATTACTTAACCCATTTAGAAGTAAAATATTGTGTATTATTACAATGTTTTCCAGGCCAAAGACAAAGGACAATGGCAGAAGCTCTTCTCGCAGTTCTGCAGTCGCACTGCCAATGAGGAAGAGGAGATCGCCCATAAGCTGCTTGGGGAGAAGTTCAGAGTAAGTGTTCTGTTCCAGCCTCAAATCAGTTGTTTAAGTTGCTAATTCGTACTGCTATTGTGTTTAAAAGTAGCTCGCTCATAAATAACGTCACTGTTGTTTGGCATTTCCGTTCTTCAAATCTATGGTCTAATATTAACCCACCATGTAGCCAACGATCAACTTTCCAAATTGCATTTAAATGCTAATCCTTTTTTTCTGTGCATATTTCTAAAGGGACAGCTGTCTTTACTTCAGGGCTTCTTCACAGCTGCACTTCATGACGATCACCTCAATCGAGTAAGTGTAGACGTAGCCCATTGTTTGGTTTGTCCTTTAGTAACATTACATTGATGATAGATGCTTTTTAGTATGCATGATAAATGTATACAACTACAGGCAGTACACACATACATTGTAAGGTGTGTTGAAGGAAGCATATGTTAGAAGCACACTTCTAAGATCCTTTTTTTAATATCATAAATATACATAAATGATGTCCAATTATTCACAGATTTGGACCTGATGTTATTCTTCCTCTGACTCAATATGCCCAATAGTTTACATTGCTATGCTTTTACATTTTTGGCATGATGGTGTATGGGATGACACCTGCATACATTGTTTGTATGTTCTGAAAAATCTGTATATAATAGCAGTACAATATATATTGTTCAAACTAACATTCGCCATGGTAATGCGCTGTAAGACGGATCCTTATCTGATACAGTATATACATACTCTATTGTTGGCCTACTACTACTACAACTGACAGTCCTGCAGAGAAGAGTGGGCTGTTGTTTCAAACACCAGGTACTTCGGATATGTTTCCCATACTGCGGGTCACAGAGTGCACGGCGTAGCCCCGGCCATGACCAGCAGGGTCCGCAAGTCAGGGTAGTGGTGAGAATACAGTTCTCGGCAATGGACATTACCGATGGACAGAGCACTACATTGTTACTCTTCTTTAGTAGACCGTGTGCTCCTCCATATCTGTTATTCAAAAGAGAATAACATGCTGCTGTTGTTGTTGTTGTTTTCCAGTGGTTTACTCCAGAGGGTTTTCGCTCTCTGTTTTCTCTTGTGGGGACCAACGGACAGGGCATTGGCACCAGGTTTGGCTTCTGTCTTGCAATTCTACTCACTTTGTTTTATATTAAAGTCTCACAATTATTTTTTCATTTTCTTTTTGTTAATTTTGCTAATTTGGCTTATTAAGGTTGCTGTAGGTATGATTGAAGAGCTATAATTTGAGTGTAATTTGTTATAAAAGCCATTATTATTATTATTATTATTATTATTATTATTATTATTATTATTATTATTATTATTAATGTTTTCTTTGTTTGCTAGCTCCCTGAGTCAGTGGGTACACGCTTGTGATGCACTTCAGCTTCCTGTACAGCAGAGGGAGCAGTTGGATTCTTTTATCGACCAGCTGTACAAGGACATTGAGAAAGGTTTGAAATGTTTTTTTTCTCTCAATCTCTTTAGTATTCAGATGTGTTGGCCTCATCAGTGCTGATTTGTCACGGCCATATTGAATTATTGAATGTTAATTATGATCCAAATTGGAAATGTGAAGTCACTATGATCGTTTATTGTGCGTGGCGTGTGTGGCCAGGCCGCAATGTTGATAAAGGTCACTTTCTATCTGTAGAAACGGGAGATTTTCTGAACTGTGAGGGGTCGGGACTCTTCCTGCTCCAGAGCTCATGTGAGTGCTGCAGGCGTCTTTTCCGTGAGAAACCCACATTGTACAGAATCATTCTAACCTGCCGAGACTCATATCTTACATCATCGTTCTCTTCGCCCAGGTAACCACAGCTGCATGCCCAACGCCGAGGCCGCCTTCCCTGACAACAACTTCCTGCTTCACCTCAGTGCCCTGAGTGACGTCCATCCCGGAGAGGTACGCAACGCGACTTGGGGTCTGCGTTTTGGGGTGGGGGCGGGGTCTAGTTTTGTTTATAAGTTAATTTAACAGGGGCCATGCACAATACAACCGTTGGGCCAGAGTTAGCTATATAGCTAATTTACTTCTGCAATCCCTGGGCCGAAAGATATGAAAAACAATACAATACAAACATTTAAAAACAATACAATTAGCAAAATGTACAAACAGTACATCACATATAAAATATTGTACAAAATATACGTTACATAGTCTCCATGTTGGAAGACAGTTGGTTCCAGTCAAAGGTTTGGATCAGTGATCACATGGTTGTTGTTTTTTTATCCATCTTTTAAGTGTTGTTTTAAAAATACTGAAGCTTGTGCATTCTCTGATACCGGTGGGAATTGTGTTCCCTGCTGCTCTGACTGAAGATGCTGATTGTCCAAAAGCAGTTTTCCTAAATGTAGCCGAGCAGTCACCTCTGACTGATGCCCTGGTCTCCCTAGCATTATCCCTGCAAATTGTTTACGTGATGGTGGCACAAGATCATGAATTAATGTATACATCAGGCATCTGCAAAACAAAGAAAACTATCAAAGGTCAATAAATAATTGACGTATAGGTGAGCCTTGGTGATATGGGACAGTTGCTGTCTCTCTCTGTCGCTGTCTCTCTCTGTCTCTGTCTCTGTCTCTCTCTCTGAGCCTGTTGTCACATGGTATTCAAAGCAGCGACAGACGTTGAGAACAGAAGCGGGTTTGTCAGCCTGTCATAAAGATTGAGAAGGCACATTGGGACACTACAGTGCAGTGGCCCATGATCCCCCCCCCCCCACACACACACACCTTTGAATGCCATGCTAAAACAGGAATGCCATGAAGGACCAATAACAAGCCGTTGGGGGTGCGGGTTGGTGGGTTAAGGAAGGACATCTCTCTGCATGGGGGCTGGAGGGAGGGTACTGCCAACCCTCATACATCTTCGCCATTTGGGCATCGTTCAGTGGCCTCGTTAAGTGGCCTCGGCCAACGTATTCAGCAATATGTAACGCATGAGATGTGTTCTCTTTTTCGGTCTGCAGGAGATCTGCATCAGCTACCTGGACTGCTGTCAGCGAGACCGCAGCCGCCACAGTAGACACAAAACTCTGAGGTATACAGCTTGTCATCAAGGTGTTGCTTGTCAACAACACCTTGGTTCCTCGTGGGGACCGTTTTTGGCAACAAGGGCTTGTAAACATTGACTTTTCCTTTGCATGGGTAGGATTAGGTTGGGGGTCACAGCTAGGGCTGGGCTAGTCATTTCATAATCGTGCGATCGACGGTCATTGACACACACGATTAATCTGTTAATGTTTTTCTAAAATGTATACTTTTTCAGAATGTTGCCAAAATAATCTACCTTTCCTAAAGCCTTAATATACATAGTTTAATGTATGCTTGCACACCAAACGATTCCTCTAAAACAAAGCCGACAATACTTCTCCATGCAAGTGCAACACTCTTTAAATCGCGCGCTGTCTCTGCGCTGTCTTTGACGTTTACCGTGCTCCTCCACTACTACTGCTAATGATATAATAGTATTACTGTTGTAATTATGTTAATGTAGGCGAATACATTTTCTTAATATAGTTTTCCAAAAGAAGATTTCATGTGGTTTGACCAAACCTGAAGTTACAGCGCTCTGATTGATGGAATGAAATAATCTCATCCATTGAATGCACGTGAACTGTGCATCCGAACAGGTTTTAGCACCGCTGGAAACGTAGTCGTAGTCACAGCCCTCCGCTCACGCCTCAAACCGGAGAAGGTGAACATGCTCGTCTTCTTGGCTCGTCGTGTTTGTTTGTTTATTTCACAGGGTCAAAACGGGGGCTGTCCCAGAAAAGCGCATTTTGGCCTAATCTCTTCAGTTAAGAAACGCTATTTCATTTTATTTGACTTGATTCAACCGTCGCAGTCGGAAAGACGTCCTGGACAGGCAATGCCGGTCTGTTTTATTTGGTGTTTACACAGCCTACTTTGTTTCTCACTGTAAAAATAAACATTTCGTTTATTTGATTTATTCCAAAACATTTGGAAATGTTAAATCTTTGTTCTGAAATAAGAGTTAATAAAGGGTTCATTCTATTCTAATTACGCAGCCTTGTTTTTGCAAACGAAAAGACCTTCGGTTTGACCAAAATAAGTTAATTTGATTTAATTCGACTGTCCGACTGTCTGTAATTAAAAGCACATTTTCATGTCTCTTAACAGGCAATGTCGATCCGTTTCATTTTGTTTCATTTATTAACACTGTCGCTACTTAAATATGCTATAGGTCGATTGTTTCATTTCCTAATTAATATCTAAGAATGTTGCAATTTAATTTGTTTAAACTGCGTAGTTTGGAAATTAACAAAACCACTGCCGCCGCCCCGGTCGGTTTGATCGACCGGCAGCAAAATCGCCATGACCGTCACAACCCTAGTCACAGTTAGTAACTAGGGTGTAGATGTGTCTCTCCAAGTCTCAAGTTCACTGATGGAAATGCACTTTATTAGTTCTATGTTCAGAGCAGCCATAGGAATGCGTGGGTGGGTGGGTGCTCTCAACGCTGGGCCAAAACAATCTGAAGTGATTTGCTCAGTCTCCGTGAAGAGAGGAGGTGTGCGCTTACACAACCCCGCTTATCGCTCTCTCGCTCTCTCACTCTCTCTCTTCCTTCCCAGGGAGAACTACCTGTTTGTCTGCTCGTGCCCCAAGTGCACCTCTCAGGCAGATGAAGCTGATGTGACATCGGATGAGGAAGAGGAGGGCGAGGCCGAAGGAGAGACGGAGGGCGACGAGATGGAAGACGAGATGACAGATGTCTGATTTGAATACTGTTAAAAAAATTAAAAAAACGCGCGAGAGAGAGACTTGACCCCATTATGGAGCCCTTGTGTTACCGGCATGATGCTACGCAAACACACTCACACACAGGGCTCACCATAGCCAAAGCCTGAACATGATTTCCATAGCACCATACTAGGCACCGTTGGTTATGTGATCAATAAAACCAACATTCATACAAACAGATTTTCTCATTTTCATTTTTTGCTTGTCTTATAAAACCTTTTTTTTTAAATAGATAACAAGGACAATTAGCAAATCATTTGGTAGAAAGATGGAGCGCACTAATGTGTGACATCAGCACACACAAAAAATGGAAAGCTTCAAACTTAATGTGGCAGGGTTGCTCCTTACCACACGCCACCGAAGTGGCTTCCTTTGGGGCCCTCCGACACAGGACACGGGTAGATGGTAGTTCAAGATGTTTAATGGAGATTAAGGCAGATGGTACAGGCTTGTCATGACTGTGGCTCCTCCTGGAGTGTGTGTGGTGATAGCTGGTTTATCCTGGGTGCCGTGGTTGCTCATGCACCACGGGTGTGCAGCCCCACCCAGCCAGAGTCCAATCAGTCTGACTGAGGCCAGGTGAGGCTGTAAACCAGCCATCAACAGCACACACTCCACACACACCCTCCACACTTAACAGTGAAAACATTTCAAGTAATTTAGATCCACTCAAAGCAGTTTGCATGTTTATGCCAAACATTTATACACTAATGTTGACACTGAATGAACATGTTTAGCGTTGGTGCTAACCACACTCATTCAGTGATGAGCAGTTAAGAGTATCTTGCTCAAGGACATTTGTCCCGGGGGGAGCCAAAGATCAAACCGGCAACCCTCCAGTTGCATCCAGAGTAGGTCATCTAGCAGACCACAGATGGTGCATGTCTGAAAATTCAGTCCGAAAAAAAGATGGTACACATTGGCACAATACTTTTTCAATGTTTAGAGTCGTGTGGGCGGCTTGATCTCTCTCTCTCTCTCTCCCTCTATATATATATATATATATATATATATATATATATATATATATATATATTCAGAGTGCCATAATACCATCAGCCATTTTTAAATGGCTTCTCGTATACATCACCAGAGCAGCCAAAGCTTGGAGACCTTGGGGCATCGTACCATAGTAAAGAGTGGACACGCATACTTACACTGACCTTCACTACCTGTTTTGTTTCGGTTACACTATGGGGCCATATGACCATCATCGCTGTTGTCTATATCTTCAGCATTGGAAGTACGTAACGTAACGACGTAACTCTTAATATCTCTGCTGGTATTTAAAATAAATGGAACAAACGAGACTGTGGCACACTGGCACTTTTTACAACCGTCGGCTTCAGATAAGATCTGTGTGGTGGGAATGTTCTACCATGTTGGCTCTGTTGGGACACATGGTTATTGTTATTTTTTCTTCCAGATGCTTTTGAATTAAATTATTAGTTGGATCAATTCATTACATTTTTGTGGCCTGCCTGACTTAGCGATTTAGCTGTTGGTGCCAAACATGAGTTTACCACAGATGTTGGCCAACTATACAAAGACTACTTTGTTTTGTTTCGCAATCATACAATGTACCAAAGTCTGTATTTCTTACTCAACATCATCATAGGTTACTATTGGATAAAATGATTTTATGACAATCTTGTCATCCACCCCCCCCCCTCTCTCTCTCTCTCTCTCTCTCTCTCTCTCTCTCTCTCTCTCTCACAAAAAATAGCCTTACCACAGACCATGAAATAGAACAATATTATATTGTTCTATTTCATGGTCTGTTGTAAGTGAATAAGTTTCATGGTTGTTATATTATATACCCTAACAAAAACCTCCAAGTCATTTAATGAACTATACATATTTCTCTTATCGACTTGTTTGCTTTATAACTCAACTGCCTCCATCGGATACATCAGGATGTGATCCATAACGCCGTCGATAGGTCTATTCATGTGTTTGTTCATTAGAACATGCTGATGATGCTGTGACATGTGATCAACACATCGATCCCAGCGCTCCTCGTCGGAGGAGGAGGAGGACACCTCGGATACACGCATGGCCGTTATTCAGAAACCTAACGAGTCGCTTTGTTTCTTCTGATATCTGACTTCTTTGTCAGAATTACTTTTAGTGTACCGTATATATATATATATATATATATATATATACATTGTTGTGTTGGGGCCTGGTTCACCAACAGTGACCTGATAGTGATACAGGAGATGGTACACCCCCGTTCTTCACCTCTCGGTGTAAACACGCACACAATCGCATCCAACCCGGCATGCATCAAATGCTAATTACCTCTGGACGCTCCAAAGAGAGAGATTAAGAGACCCCCCTCCCCTGCACACACACACACACACACACACACACACACACACACACACACACACACACACACACGTTGTTAACTGAAGTACCCCCCCCACCCCCGGTGCCTGTCAGCTGTCTTTCTCTGAATCCATGCCAGGTTGGATTTTACTGGACACTGGTGCTGCGTTGCACCGCGGGGGTTACAGGGTGCAACGCAGGCCGGGGGGAGGGGGGCAGGCACGCATATATCTGAGCCTCATCACACATCACACAACGCACATCACACAGTACACACACACATACACTTGGAGCGGATGTTTCAAGTGTATGTGGCGGTGGGGGGGGGGGGGGGGGGGGGGGGCGTGGAGGTCAAAAGACCCTCTTGGGGGTGATGCTGGTGTGGGAGGTGGGGGGTGGATAAAGGAGGAGGATTGTCAGGCCATGCAGTGTTGGAGAGGGTAGATGAGGAGAAAGGAAGAGAGTCTGTATGAAGGGCAAATATTGCCGTGTGGAGAATGGGCTCCTTTGTTCGAATGTACGCTCAAAAAAAAATCAGCAGTGGAAACACAGCAGCAGTGATAAAAGATGTAAGCCTATTATAGTTGTTCACTATAAATGGAGGGAGAAGGTATCCAGTCACAAAGGATTCTTGATGTATGCTTTTGGCTCTATGGAAATGTATGCTCTTTGGCTTATCTTTGAAGACGATATGTGCGTTTTCCCTAAGTGGTCTTCTACTTTAAGGACCGAGTTTAGTGGTGGTGTACGGCTATAAAACCTATGATAATGAACACAATTGCGACTTGTAATGTTAGGTTGAAATTGGATGAATCCCCACTTTGTTGCTGGTTCCTTGCCGGCCTGTCAGTTCTAACAAGTGATTTAAAATTCAGTTAACGTCAACAATCCTGTGTTTTAAGCAACTACATGTGATTGTTTCAGGGCTTTATTTGTTCACTTATTTGTCTGGCGATGGGCCGACCAAACGTAAATGTCAAAAGTGTTTCAATTCACAATTCAAGTGGCAGTTGAAGGCGAGGGCTAAGGGCAGCTAAAAGTCACATGGTATTTTTCACATACCGTATAAAGGTTCGCTATTGACTAGTTGACCTTATTCCTTATAAATTCATCTTTCTTTCATAAATTCAATCTCTTGTTTCGAACATGTGAAAAGAAATACGCTGTTATATTCAGGCACAAAATGGAGAAGTCATAACTGCGTACTCCTACATGCATTTTATTGAAACATCGTATTGTGGTTGCCGGTTGCATTTGAAAAACAACCTGGGTTGTTAATTTACCCACCGGAGGGTTAAAGGTGGACTCTTGTTTACGTTGAGCGGGTGTGAAATGTGTACGTCCTGCTGCTCGCTACATGACTAAATGGCGCAAACCAGGAGAACGTGAGGCTAAAGGCTAAAGGCAAAAGGTGCATGGACTTTTGAAGCGAACGGCCACATATGGGAACCATCTCGGACCCATACATTACCGCTGTCCGATTCAGTTACTGAAAAGGATACCATGGTCGCCTTGGAGGGTCGGGGCGAAGCCGGGTGATGGACGACCACTTCATATGAGATCAGCCACGCTGAAGTTAAGCAGTCGCACCGGAGCCCTGTGAATGAATCATGGTAAAACAAACCAATGATCGCTGGAAAAACATACACAGCAACAACCACCGTTGTTTGTTTTGATTGAATTACGGGTATATATATCGATGGTGAGATCACCGAAGAGCAATTTTCCATGGCAAGGTCAAAATAGTAAAAAAAAAATCGAATAATGTTTTTTACCCCATTGTTATATAGGCCTATAGTTGTGGCTACCATTATACCAGGCCAACATTTGAGCCACAACAGACACAACTAAATCCCTCAACACATTAGAAGAGAAATCAACCGTTTATTCTCTACACACAATAGCGTGCATTCACTCACATAAGGATAATATCTGTGCTTTTTTTCTTTCTGAGCATAGCTGAAAGTCTGTTTGCTTTAGTCTGTTGCACAACCACTCCAACCTCGTTTTTTTTAAAAACTGGTTTGAGACTTTCGGAGCATGTTGAAAATGTTGCACATATATCTCCAAACCCAGTCCATTTCCATTTTGAAACAATTAAAATAAAAAGCCATTGTACTTTGTTTGAAATAAGTAATCTGTGAATGCACAGATTAATTCTCCCCCCAGGCTTGTTGTGATGGAACCAAAAGGCAGCCGTGAGTCACGCGGTGCAAGTGTGAAACACTTTGACTATTCAGCTTTATCTGCCACAATATCTCATTAGTCATTTTCACATTTCCCATTGTGGGACATTCAACACATCATTGTTGAGGGTAGGCTAAAAAGGTCTCAACTTTTGGCTTAGTGGCAACAGTATGCAATTATGTGGTGGCACATTCCTGGTTGGGAGAATATTTGGAAGCGCTGTGCGGTTAGGGGCTGGCGGGGTGGGTTGTGGCAGTAAATTGAAGCTTCATACGAAACGTCATGTTCATAAGACTATTACAAACAGAAACCTTTTTTTGTCACATACATCACACTGAAATTGTGATGAGCCTTTAAGCGAGCAGCGTGTTCATTGCTGAGGTGCCACTTGGTCTTCACACACACACCCAAGACACACAGTTTAAATTGCGATACAGTTCTCAATGACCTCTTTCCCTCTCATAGCCTAACTGTTCATGCCGATCCAAATGCAATTATCGTTTGTTAGTTAAGGTTATCGCTTCATTTAGTCGACTGTTTCGAAAAAAAATACTTTATCGTTATTAACCTAAATGACCATTAGGAATCCAATAATTATTTAGTAAATCACTAAAGCCAATGCTGAGGTTCTGAAAGAAGATTTTTAAAGATTACAATCACAACCTTGGGCTTTTGCTTTGTAACATTGATTATTGTAAGACACAAAATATGCACTTCTGAACTTATTCAGTGAACTTATTCAGTGTGGTAAAGGATAATTGCAAAATGATTATCTCCAGTACCAGAGGGAAAAGTTGTGAAAAATAATGGCCAACTGATTAAAGTCCTTTCAGGCCACAGAACATAATGGAAATGGATAAACACTTCTTACCGGCTCTGAACAGCAGCACCTTTGGCACAATAGCAGTTTAGTTAATTCATATCTGACTTTCTCTTTTGAAGATAAACTGGGGTAGGCCTACTTTGTGGTTAGTTTGAAGATGTGAAAAATCACTTGATCAGTCAAGTATCAAGGATTTTAGATAGAGGGGAGAGAAGAAGAGAGAGAGAGAAGATAAGATAAGATTAATTATTAGTGATCTCAACCAACATGTTCATGCGCTGACCAAAATATATAGATGTACAATGTGTAGAATAGCTATTATTCGTGCTGGTTGAGTAATTTAAACCTTTACACCTTTGTACTGTTGAAGGGTTGTAACGGGTCAGCAAAAGCTGGTCTCAGACACTAATCACCACGTAGAAACCTGGTTTTCTTTTCCTTTGTGCCGCCGGTAGTGATCTGTTAAACTGGTAATAAAATAAAGATGTTTAGAATGAATGTTGTGGAGACCCGCTATAATGCTTGGCCACCTTGTTCAGGGAATACTGCTCAGAGCATAGTGTTGTCATCAATCTGGACCTATACCTTTGGGTAACAGGATAGCCTGTGAAAGGAAATAAACCTCAAAGGATGGATACTATTCCATTATTTCATATTCAACAGAAACAGATCTTTCATCTCCACATATTCACTAATGTCCCATTAGAAATGGCCTGAGTGTGTATGTGTATGTGTATGTATGTATGTGTGTGTGTGTGTGTGTGTGTGTGTGTGTGTGTGTGTGTGTGTGTGTGTGTGTGTGTGTGTGTGTGTGTGTGTGTGTGTGTGTGTGTGTGTGTGTGTGTGTGTGTGTGTGTGTGTTTGTTCCTTCCTCCTCATCACTACTTCCCCTCCAGACATATGTCCAGCGTGGAGCATGGGGGGGAGGCGAACTCCATGCCATTAAAACTAATGCTCTGGGCGTTTATTTGAGGTCCTCATAATTTCCATTGATTACACATGAAAAGAAACACAGAGCACATTGGGACCTGGGTTTTGCCCCCCTTCATCATGGGGGGGGGGGGGGGGGGGGAGTATGTTAGATCTGTACCCCCTGTCCTTCATTTACGTTAGAAGAGATTGACAGCAACTCCGGAAATCATCTAATGACGACATGAGGACTGCAACGCAAATTTTATTTCCCACTGTCCATTCTTCAACTGCAGCCAAAACTCTGTCACAAAATATGGTGCTGTAGCCCATCTGGCCTGGCACTCACTTACAATACCAATGTCCCTTTAAAAGCTATTTGTCCACCCACCAACAGCAATTTTTGTATTTGATGAATTAAAATGAACTATAACATTATAAAGTTTAAAGTTCAAAACACGAATAGAATTATTCCCCTAAAAACAATTTTACATAACAAAATATCAAAGCTCACATCCCTGTGTAAAACACAATAATATCAGTGCAACAACATGACCAGGGGGAGTGGGAATTATTACAAATATTGCATATTGCTGTATTGTTGGGTATAGTGATGAATGTATATGGATTTATGTCAGATTTTAGTATTTATTGTATTTTGAACCTGTAATTGTATTAAATGTTTTAGTGTTTGTGTCGACCTGCCCATGGACTGCAGGTATAAATTAGCTAGTCGCTAAATCTGGTACAATGCATCTCTTCTCCTTCCGTGCGAGATTATTGTTTTAGTATATGTCCCTGTCAAATAAATGTAATAAACTAAACTACATTTGTTCGCAGGAGGAATGGGGTGTGTTCAAGACAGCAAATACACAGCTGATTCAGGTTGCTAACATTTAGCTGCAATGATTCAACAACATCAGTCTTGGAATGCAATCCGGATATGACATTATCTAGATTGATATTATATGCGTAGGCTACAATTTAACGTTTCAGTAGCACAGTAGCAACAAACGTACAGTACAACACAACACGGTACATTAGCAGTGAAACTAATAGGAGTGAGTGTGGAGTGTGTGTGCTGGCTAGCTGGTTTAAGCAACATCACCGGCCCCCGGTCAGACTGAGGGCCGGGTGGGGCTGCACACCTGTGGTGCGCAAGCAATCATGGCACCCAGGATAAACCAGCTATCACTATGGCAGCATGGTTTCCATCTGTTCTCGCCTCTTGCTGTATCACAGTGCCATGAACTGGTGTTCTCCAACTACCTGTGTCCTGTGTCGGAGGAGCCCAGCAAAACCACTTAGGTGGCGTGTGGTGGGAGTCAACTGCCACAGTGTGTGATTAATGGCAGAACAACAACATTTGTGGCAGAACTAAAGAGTCCCTTCCTCCTTCACCCCTGTTACTTGGTATGTTCCCCGGATCCAAGGCCGTAATTATAATATATATTGGGGGGGGACACACATCCCCCCCAATAACTCAGTTAAGTTCATGACTAAACTTAAAGGCCGTGGTGCAGGTTTAATTTTCTAACGAATTTGCGCATTTGCTTGTTGGTAATACACATTTAAACTGTTATTCATTGTATTTGATGTTGTTGGGTATCACAAAACGTAATGTAATACGAAAAAGTAGCTACTATTTTAGCAGTTTGGGATTGATTCTCATTTCCCCCACAATGCATTGCATGACGTCACGTTGGGGAGACGACAGACCAAAGCCCGCCTTGAGACCATTGAGAGAGACGAGTAGAGAGAGACTAGTAAGAGATTGTTCAGCAGATTATACAGATAAATAGATAAATACATATAGCATTTATCTATCAATCTATCAACAGTATGTGCAGTAGTTGATGTACTCGTCGCATTGCTGCTCGAAGGTGCACCGCCCCGTAAAGCGGTCACTGTCAGCGTCACCCATGCTGCTTTGTTGTCTTCCGCTATCTTCTCCGTGAGCGACAGTACCTCGACCAATGGGATGAGCGTATTCTGTATCGTCATACTCGTGTGTGAATATGCTGTCAGCTCATTGGTCACAGAACAGGACAGGGCCCCGGAACAACGTTACCGTACATGTCCATATAAAGCGTCCTGTTATTCATTTTCCATTGGCATTTTACTGACTATTGTTTGACTCTCACAGTAATACGGGACAAAGTGCTTTTCAGCTCAATACGGGGCGGCTGCTTTTGTTTCTAAATACGGACGAGTCCGTGTTTCAAGGGACGGTTGGCATGGCAACCCTATGCACTGCTGTTCATAGACCGCTCCAGCGCTCGTTGCTTTCTAAATGGTAGCAACTCACCAGGACACTTCACCAACATTGTGGGTCTTGCCACAATTAAAGAGAAATAAGAAATAAAGCCTTCGCCGTTGCATGTTGTTATTGAGAGTAAAATAGGTTTGTTTCGCCAATGTTTAGTAGCCGGCCGGGGGGGGGGGGGGGGGGGGGGGGGGGGGGGGGAGTTACCCCACGTTCAATGTGTTAAACAATAATGTCCGCCCGCCAAGGACGTCCCGACATCAAAACTGAAAATTACATTTATAGCAGCATAGTGCTACTGTGGTGGTGTATTAAAATAATGTCAATAGCAGATGTATTTTGATAGTGTTTTTTTAAGTTAAAGGCCGTGGTGCAGGTTTAATTTTCTAACGAAGACGCCATAGTTGGCTGAGGGTACCTTCCACCACGTCTCCCTCACGTGACGTCATCGCCGAATTGCGTTAAAAAGAACCGTTACTACCAAAAACTACAAAAACTAGACTTTAACACCATTTTGGAGACATTTCTAACTTATACATATCTTGAGTGCTTTATGTACCCATTAATCGACAGTGGTGTTTAACCTGCACCATGGCCTTTAACATCATTATTACTACCGGTTCTAGTACTCCGGTGTAGGCTACTGCAGTTCTGCTTGTGGTTTGTCCAAGTGGTGTTGCCGTACCCCAGCAGAAGCCGTTGCTCGACTGCTGTGGGTACAATCACTGTCAAACACTGCTTGTCTCTCTCTCATTACTTTCAAATGTATTAAAGTGGAAAACTAGAATGTAATGAGTGTTACGTAGGCTATATCACTGTCGATTGTGATAGTTTTAACTTCAACGTCAATACGTCATTTTGCTTGTCAAGTCCATTTGAAATAAATAACATTTTGCTAAAAAGTGTCAGTAATTGCATGGAGTGGAAACAATGGGCCGATTTGCAAGTGCTGATCAATCAACCATCACTAACGTTAGCTATCATAGCTAAGTTACCTGGAAAGTTAATTAGCCACACATTCACCCAGCGACCAACAATGGTGCTCATGGGCGTATTCAACTAACGTTAATGTCTTTATTACATTAAATTTGTCAGAAAGCCCACGTAAAGTCTGAGAAAAGTGTCAATCATTTATGTTGCGCTGCATGTGTAATTCATGTAGACAGTGGTAGCTTTCATTTATTGCATATTCGTATAGTATACTGTATAGACTGTACTTGGTTATGATAAATAGCATTATCAGTGTTTGTTTGATTAAAGTGCAAGCAGTTTTATTACAGTCAGCTTTCATTGTGAGTGTCATCATGAGCAAGAGGGAGGGGTGGCAGTGACATTTGTCAGTTTTTTGGGCAGCCTCAGAAAAGAAGAAAAGTAAGTTGAGAGCACTGAGAAAATGTGTACCAGTCAGATGATAGAAGTATACAGTAGTCCAAGAGATGAGTCAATGTTTCTTGATATAATAATCATTGCCATTCAGATCAGAAATGGTTAGTAATCCATTCCTGAGCATCATGGCAAGAAACACCACTTGTTTACTTATTTCATGTTCACTCTGGTGCATTCAGAGTAAAGGGAGAGAGAGAGAGAGAGAGAGAGAGAGAGAGCATGAGGATGCCAACAGGGCAGGGAGAAAAAAAAACAGAGCAATGTAATACAGAATACACTATTAGACATTATTGTAAAAAATAAATAAAAAGTTCATCCGATGTGTTAGTGAATTTTTAAATATTTTAGAATGGCAGGAAATTAGTTTTCAAATTTCAGTAGATTTTGCAGTACATTTTCAATGAAGATCTGACCCGCCCATATATGCAGGGCCATCTCCCTCTCATTCCTATCCTCCCGCTTGGTCAAAACCTTGATATATTGGTGAAAATAAGCACCATGGAGCATTATGGGTGCACAGACTTTTTTTTGTTGTCTGTAATCTGCTCGGCACCTGCCATATGGATGTGCTGTGCATGTTCTATTTTTGCACATTTAGGTTAATATTTTCTTCTTGATATTGTTTAAATGTACAGTATTGTTAATAGTTTCTATTCGTATTATATCTTGTCAATTATGCTCTTGATTTAATATTTGTTTTTGCACCACAGTTGTAGTCTATTTATTGTCTTTTTAGTATTGTTATGTTTCCCACTCTTATTATTTCTTGTTTTCATTTCTGTATAATACAAATATTTAACAACCTGACATTTAGCTGCATACACCTTTTATTTGTTTAGGGGAAAAATGCACATTACATATATTGCACCAGATATTTCCATCTGCAGTCCCATGGCAGGAGTCATTGGTAACAGGCAATTCGGAGCAGTAAGAGATAAAGAAAATTCCATTACAAGGCCAATCTAAAATACAATACAATGCATTACATTAAAAAAAAAACTAAACTCATAAACTCTAATGACTGCAAGATTTCAAGTTTTTAAAAGTCTGAGACTGTCTCACGGCATTTCACTGCGAGAGAACGGTGGATGTTCAGTGATTTGTTCACCAAACTAAGTGAACATGAAGTGATACAGAGTGAGTGATACAGTCGCTGAGTGGTTCAAGGCCGCCCCTCTCGCTCTCTCATGTCTTGAAGTCTCGAAGTAGGAAGTAGTACCAAATATTTGATTTAATAACTATACTTTGTTATAGTAGCTGTCAGTTTGCGAACGGTATCTTTGTCCAACTAAATTCTCAGCTTAATGGCTTCTCGGTCACAAAAAATCTTTTGAACAAATCTTTTTAATGAACTGATTCTAATGGTTCAGTACACTGAAAATAACCTTTTTGCCCAGCATAGTGCGAATACCATTATACCCAGAGGTGGAAAGAGTACAAGCAACATCTACTTAAGTAGAAGTCAATTACGAGTATAAAAATCTACTTGAGTAAAAGTAAAAAGTAGCGCATTTAAAATGTTTAATCATCAAGTACATTTTATAGTTATATCATCTCTCCCATCATGCAGTACAAAAGCACAAAAAAATATATAAAACAAAATCCGATAAGGTTCAGTTGGATTTAGGTCTGCAGAAGTCTTTTCCAACTCATCTGTCTCCATCTCCTTTGTGATTAAGCGTCTTACGTATTCTCGTTGCTGTCTGACTGACCGTCATTCACTGGCGCTGCAGTGAGTTAGGGCCAATACAGTGGACAATTTCTGGCGCAGTTCATAGAAAACTTGGGGAAACCTTGGATTTATTTTGCTCTGTAACAAGCGATTTAAAATGGAACAAAGTACATTACTTCAAACAAAATCTACTTAAGTAAAAGTAAAATGACTTGATTTAAAAAATAACTCCAAAAAAATACAAATACACAAAAAAGCTACCCAATTACAGTAACAAGAGTAATTGTAATTGGTTACTTTCCACCTTTTATTGGAATTATACCATTATGGTATAAAACATTCAGAGATGCACAGCATCCTATTCCCAGGCCAGGTGGTGTGCCCTGTGGGGTAAAGCAACCATATCGGATATGGTTCCTCGCACCGCTTCTCTTGAGGAGCCCTGTCGCCTCCACCCGAGCTTTCAAAAAATAAAAAAGTTTCTCGATTGAGCTGCTCTGAGGTACACATCCGCCAGTACTTAATGCTGGATCAGACACAAGTTGGTAATCTAATTAAAGTGTTAAACTTGGGGGTTTTGGGAGGGTGCCCCACACACACACACACACACACACATATACGTACACATACATACACATGCACACACACACACACACACACACACACACACACATATATACACACGCACACACATATTTTTATACACACACACACAGCAATTCTGCTGTAGCTCCGCAGGAGACAGTATTAGCATTTCGTAATCATAACCCCCTTTTGGTGTGACATAGGATGAAGTACCCTTAAGTGACAGATGTTTTCTCTTTCATGGGAATTTTCTTTTGAATTGTTTTTTTTCTTTTTGGGTTATGGCAGGGGAAGGGTTGGGGGTCGAAGGTCGGGGGGTCGGCGTTCGGGCTGGTGGGGGGGGGGGGGGGGGGGTTAGCAGAGGGAACCGTGGGTGGCTTTTTGCTGTTTGGCATCACAAGCTTGCTGATCCTGTCAGGTCTGCAACTTGGCAGCTAGCTCATGTGTGGATATGAAGTCTACCTGCTCTTGTTTCTCAGAGGGGGATAAAACCCCCTACACACACACATACATACACACACCCACCTACCCCACCCCACACACACACACCCTTTTTTCTGAGGTTACGGAAGCAGCGATTTGGATGTTTTATCAAACCCACTGAGAATTACATTTTACTCCCCCTCCCACCCCCCCCATCTCCCCATCTCCCAAGAGAGGCACTCTCACAAAATGAACTGTCATACGCAGTAGCGGTTCACTTTCCACAAATAATTATTGCAACATACACTATGCATTATAAATTGAAATGTTCCGTTAATAAAACTAATTGGCGGTCGGGCATCAGCTGCTAATGTTAAACAGACTTTAATTGCTGGTGTTTTAATTGCCGGTGTCAAGATGTGAGACGCTCGCTCGCTCTCTCTCTCTCTCTCTCTCTCTCTCTCTCTATTATATTTTTACGAGGATGCTTCATCTTCGTCATGTGTCAGGGTTTGCGCGCGCCACTGCAGCGATCTTGCAGTTGCAGAGGGACAGCCGGGCTTTTGTGGGCGAAAGACCGGTCAAAACAAAGGGGGTCCTCTCTCATAGAGCTGTCAGTGTGTTTGTGTGGCTGCTTCAGTGTCTTCAGACAGCAGAGGGAAATCCAGTAGACCTTCAAAGGCCCGGCACAGTGGGGACACTACCACAATACTGGGTTTGGACAGCTTGCACAGTCTTGCAGTAGAGATTCCATTAAGCACACTGATACATAGGCTAATGTGGGGCGGTTTGATCTGTACTGGAAAACCTGATCTTTCATTCACACCAACAGGGATCTTGGAAGTTTGAGGGTTTTGTTAGTATGACAAGACACATTGCACACATGCATCTGTACACACACATGTACACACTTACACACCACACACACATGTACTCACTCACACACACGCACACACACACATGTGCACATGCACGCACACACACACACACACATCCACATACATAAACACACACGTACGTACGCCCAGCCACACACACACACACACACAGAAGAAACAAACGCTCCATCATAATAAACAATAAATGAACAAATGTGTAAACTCAATTGTGCACTGGCATGCACTCACTATGCACAGATGCAACACACACACACACCACACACACGTTGACACGCAAATGCTCACAGGAAGCCACTGAATTATAGATGGCTGAACAGGAAATTCCTGGCCATATACCTCTGTCCCTCAGGCTCTGACCTTGCACCAAATCAATTAGCAGAGTTGCAGGAAATCAGCAGGGCACCCCTAAGACCCTCTGAATGGACCCTTAATTTACAAGTGGGAGCTCTAGGATCTCACCCCCACCCCCCCCCCCCCCCCCCCCCCCCCCCCCCCCCCACACACACACACACACACACTGCACGCAACTCCCCCCCCCCCCCCTCTTCTCCTCATCTAACTGTGCAAATCAAAGAGGATCTCCATTTTCAGCACAGCACCGGGCGGGGGAGGGGGGGGGGGGGGGGTGGTGTGGTGGTGGGGGCGGTGAGTCCACTGTATATATTCACCATTGAGTGGATTATTCTGGGGCTCTTGCTCCAGCTAATCTCCCATGTATGTGTGACAACGACAACAACAACAACAACAAAAATCCATCGCTGTCCCTCCCTCCTCACCTCACCCTCCCAGCCTCACCCACCCAGCCTCACCCACCCAGCCTCACCCCCCCAGCCTCACCCTCCCCGCTGCGTTTCCGCTCGGGAACCTGACACTTACTCCCAGGATTCCAGCCATTCAGTGTTTTTATCAGCAGCATCAATGCAGCATCTGTGTGTCTCTCACCCACACCCCACCCCCCCACCCCTCCTCCCCCCTCCCTCCCAACCCAGAGGCTTGATGGGATGTAATCCCTCCACAGCAGCATAGTGGATCTAGAATCTCACCATTCACTCTCCGACAGATGACTACGTTTTACCATGGACCTGAAGGACTATATATTTATATATATATATACAGTATATATATATATATATATATATATATATATATATATATATATATATATATGACCTTATCCTCTATTAGATTTGTGGTGTTATTGGCTGTGTAATTAGGTGGATTGTGAAGCAAATCTGCCGAGAACATCCTTCCCCCTGTGCATGAGGATGTACATAACTCCATACAGGCTTATGTGGGTTGTTTTTGTAGGCATAAAGAGAGTCCGCAGTGCGCATTACTCATCTGCCAGTGCATATTGACAACATCACACTTTCATTTATTTCGGCGACAAACAATTTGCATCGCGCCAAGCAAATTGTCATTGTCGGTATAATAGCAGAAAAATCACCATGGGGTGAATGTATGTATAGGGAAAACAAACACTCCACCAAAGGCAAAGTAAATCAACTTAATAAGAGAATATAATTATAATGGGCAAATGATTGTGTCTCTCGTCGTCTGAACACTTTACATCTGGGCAGGTAATGACTTGCACTTATTGAGAGCAAAACACAATGCGTTCCAAAGCTAATTGATTCATGAGGCAGAAGCAGCAACAAAGCAGATACTAAATGCATTGATTACGTTTGGATTCGGCATGGACAAATTTGTGCAGAGGATGGCATCTTCCCTCACTACAGGCGGGAATGAAACACCAAGCCGAGAGTAGCCGGGTGTCTATACAGGCCAGGTCTGCCAATAACATAATGACCACAATTCCCACCTAAGTAAATGGATATTACATCATTATCTCCAATCAGATCTGATTATGCTGCAAATTGGATGACCTCCTTCTTTCTGAGCCGTCTCTCAGCAGTTGGATGAGGTGAAGGTTGCAGCAAAAGAGGATTAGATGTTTTAATTTACTAAGTTATTCCAATTGTGTGACTTGGCAGAACGCTGCACAGTGAAACCCCCAACCTGCAGCTTATGTATTTTGACGGATAGAAACTGGGGAAGCCACGCAAGCGGCCATCTTGCAAAAGGGTTGCTGGTTTGATCTCCCCACAGGCTGAAGCTTTAACGGCTGACAATGTGCTGGTCCATCAGGCCGTGGATGAGAAGTAATTGAGAAGCGAATCGATTGTGTTAAGTCGTTGCAGTGACAGGAAAAACACAAATGGCGTCTGTGGCGGTAGAGCTCTGCCACAGAAGCCACCTAAGTGGCTTTGCTGGGCTCCTCCAACACAGGACACTGGTAAATGTTGTAAAGCCAGTTTATTGGAGACGGTAAGATGGTACAGCAAGAGCTGTATGTTAACATGCTGTGATGACAGAGCTCTCTTCTGAGTGTGTGTGGGTGATAGCTTGTTTATCCTGGGTGCCATGATGCACCACAGGTGTGCAGCCCCATCCAGCCCCATAGCATAATCAGTCTGACTCTGATTTAGTTTTCACTGATAATTATGTTCGGTTTTGTTGTTGAGGCCTCTGCCGCTTTTCCAATATGTAGTTATGCATATGACCATACCATTGCCTCCTTACTGCATTCCTCGCCACCTGCTGCGACATCTGGTGTTTGTCCATAACATACTGGGCTGTCAGTCAAGTGAGTTAGCGTGAAGGCCAGCTCATGGGCTGCTCATGGGCTGCTCACACTACCGTACCACACACACACACACACACACACACACACATTCAACCGCACACGCACACACCACAAACGATCCCTCCGTCCATATCTATCATATCTATGTTTCGGATGCATGCATGATAAATTACACGGGGTATAGAGAGAAGGGAAACTAGCAGGAAAAGCAGCAATTTACACTGTGGTACACAGAAATAGGATGCGAGGTAACAGACCGTACCGAGCAAAAGGGGCCCTGGGGAAATCGGCCAACGAATCAGAAATTCCCACTGAAATTAATAAAGCGCGTTTTGAATCCTGGATCCTTTTCTTGTTTTGGTCGAGTGTGATAATAAACAAACTTCTATTGTTGTGATTGCCCACTTTTTGGTGCGATGCGCCTGCTGTACAGAGGAGCAGTTATTTATTAAAAGCACGCAGGGTTGACACCTACAGCAAATTGCCTTATTATTTATAATGCTCTCTTGTACGTTGAGACATTTTTACAATGACAGGTCTGGAGAGCCCAGCCCGCCAAGTGGGTGAGGCTGGGATCCTGCCGAGGAAGCACAACCCTGTTGGGTTCCTAATCAACCCTTCTGGGCCGCTTTTTTTGGTTGGTTGTTATTTTTTTGGTTGTCTGCGTTACCTCCATGTCTTTATGTGAAGTGTTGGGCGGCCCGGGGGGAATACATTTTCCCATTAGAGTTGAATAACATAAGTGTATCGATTGATTAATCATTTAATGATGCTGTCTAATAACAGAGAGAGAGAGAGAGAGAGAGAGAGCGAGCACAGGGACTTTAGGATGTTGTTTAAATGGGAATTCAGCATTTTCCATACATAACATGCATTCCCATAGCAGGTAACCCATCGGTTGGAACATAAATAGGCCATCATAACTCGTACATTTCCACTCAATTCTTTTGAATGGGTTGAGCATAGAAATAAGTAGGCAGAAGGTATTCAGTCTGTCTCTCTGACAGGATCATCCATAATTTATGAAGGAATATGATTGACTCATGATTTACCCAATTCAGTAACTACCATACAGTGCAGCATCATACTGTAGGTGTGCGTGTGTTTGTATGTGTGTGTGTGTGTGTGTGTGTGTGTGTGTGTGTGTGTGTGTGTGTGTGAGAGAGAGAGAGAGAGAGAGAGAGAGAGAGAGAGAGAGAGAGAGAGAGAGAGAGTGTGTGTGTGTGCGTGGTGTGCGTGCGCGTTCGTGTGTGCGTGTACTCACAAATAAAACAAGATGGTGTCTGCATGTTGTGTAGGTTTCGCAGCGTGTGACTGATCTCGGGGCGACAGATAACTGAATTAAATGGGGTTTCATTTCACTAAAGCCGCCCAGCAGTAAAACAGATGCTCATCTGTTTGCTTAATGACCGATTCCCAAAGCAGCAGACAGCAAGTCGACGTTCAACCTTTGACCTTTCAACACCTTCTCATTTGTCAAATTGTGTGCTTCCCAGCCAGGCAGCGGTGCTCTAGTGTAGACACCAGTGAACTCTTGTTTTCGGGTCAGGCGTCAAGCTAGTCCCTAGAAAATACTGTGGTCACACTCTGTTTATACTCTGGTTATACGCATACAAATGCACGCACCCTCTCTCTCTCTCTCTCCTCTCTCTCTCTCTCTCTCTCTCCTCCTCTCTCTCTCTCCTCTCTCTCTCTCTCTCTCTCTCTCTCCTCCCTCCTCCTCTCTCTCTCTCTCTCTCTCTCTCTCTCCCTATCTCTCTCTCTCTCTCTCTCTCCCTATCCTCTCCCCTAATCTCTTTCTCTCTCTCCCCTCACCCACAACGCACACTCCACCACACACACACACACACACACACACACCACACCACACAGAAGCCCGTATATATATTTATGATGGTATGTGCGAACATTCACCAAATCCCATGAGATTCTGGGTCCAACGATGTTGATCCAAGTGTCATTTCATTATTTTTGCCCACCAAGTGTGTCTGGAACTCAGTGATAGATGGTCCAGGATAACCTTGTTCACCCCCTTTGAAGCATCACAGAGACGGATCGCCTTTTCTAAAACCGGGGGGTCATGACATCTGTTGACCCGAATTAATAATAATAATGAATGAAGCTTATAATGTAAGCCTTTCATTGGGACCAATCTCTAAAGTGCTACAGGTAAGAACACATCGCAAAAAAAACAGAGCACTTTTAAAAAAAATGGTTATTCTTTGTTTTTTCTCTGAAGATCACCACAACACAACAAGTGCTGGCGACACTTGAGTCTGCACAGGTTCTGATTGAATGAAAAAGGGCACAAGCGTTTAAATGGAGGCGGACAACCACATTTCTTAAAACCATTTGAGAAAAATCGCTGTATTCGCCTCGTACTTATTCAAGTGCGAATAGGGAAAATAATCTGTAAAAGTTGCCCTCTTTCCCCCCTGCTCAACTCACTCACCACCACTCCCCCTCCCCTGTTTATCTGCTGTGTGTGTGTGTGTGTGTGTGTGTGTGTGTGTGTGTGTGTGGTGTGTGTGTCCTGTGGGTGCCTGTGTGGTCCTCCTCATGAAGTTTAAGACACGAGTCGAGGCATCCACGGAACGGTAACCTAACCTTGCACAGTGTTGGGCCATGAAATGCACCATCTGTTACAGCGAGATGATACACAGACAACCTCTGTGTGGATGCCCAACTTTATTCCGTGTGGTGCTTTATTTATTATGGGCTGTGAAACATCCATAATGCTGGAATATTTCACACATTTTTATTTTTTCTGTGAGAATCTGTCCTGGGTCGTTATTTATATTTATAATGTATATATATATATAATAATATATTTTCATAATCTTCGCTGTGCACAAATTGCCTTTCTGAGTATAAAAGAAAGAAGGCAATGATATATTTCTTCAAAAACTAGAGTTGGAGTGAAATGGTTGAATGTAATATGGTTATATGGTTGAATGTTATACTGTATATATATATATATATATATATATATACACACACACATACACATTCATACATACATACATACATACATACATACATACACACATACACACACACATACATACATACATACATACATACATACATACATACATACACACACACATACATATGTACGTACATACATACACACATACGTACGTACGTACATACATACATACATACATACGTACATACATACATACATACATACATACATACATACATACATACATACATACATACACACATACGTACATACATACATAGCTTATTCAAAGTCAATCTGCCCAATGCCGAGCAGTGAAGCAAAAAAAAAGAAAAAAGCACGAAGGAAGTGAGCAAAAGGTTTCCCACGGTTCATTTAAAACAAGCACCTCTCTGTTTGCAATCAAGCGTAGACATGACATCACTGTCCTGGGAGGGAGCAAGCGTGTATGGCAGCGGCAGCGAACTGTGAGCTGTTAGCTGTGCGCCTGCTCTGGAGGTGCTGAACGAAACGGCGGAGCACATGTCCCCCGGCCCCCTTGTCATCACCCAGAGGTCCATGGTGCGCTCCGCCAAACCTACCTCTGTGTTATTACTGGAATCTGAAACAAGGCCAATATTTAGACCCCAAAATCACCGAATCAAAACGTGTACTTGAAATCAAGTGTTTTTCCACCGCCTAATTTTGCGGGGGCGAAAACACAGAATGTATACTGATGTTATAATTATGGTGGTTAACATCTGGCGGAGAGTGCAGCTGTTAAAAAGCTTCCAACAAATGTTTACAGAACCCCCCCCCCCCCCCAACACCAACACCACCACCACCACCTCTTCACCACCACCATCTCCACCCGGTACGTTTTAGTTGTGGCCCATTGACGTAGTGATGATCATGGGGACCTAAAGTCCTCATTAATGTAATGTCCGCACATTGCCTCAGCTCACCGGGATAGGAAATCAATGCAGCCTCGCCTGCGGTCGACACTGAGAGCTGCCCATCTCCGACCTTCATCTGCAACGTCCAGAGAGCCTCCTTCTTCACGGGCAGCAGCACAGCAGTATGAGTAAGACGTTTATATCGACCGCCACGAGGAGCGGGTAGCGGTGGGCCTCGTGGCGGCCCCCGGCGTGGACATAAGGGGTTAATTGGGACAAAGTTTGACGTCCCCTCTGGGTGATCTGTGCCTTCATTTCTGCTGCGGTGTTCATAGCTGAGGGGGAGTTTGGTCCTTGCGACCCTCGATGGCCTCTCTTTCATTTGGCGACGTGCAGATGAAATGAAGAAAAGGGGGCTTCGGTGATGCCCCGGTGGTTTGACATTTTCGGGGGGTGGGGGGGGGGGGGGGGGGGTGGGGGGGGGTGGGAAATAAACATTTCTCCGATTAATTCTTCTATATCCTTTGAGGGCAGTTATTGCTTTCTTGCAAATTCTCGGGGTTGATTTGAATAACAAATTTGGATGCGCATTGCAAATGTTGCGCTCTCTCCCACAAGATCTGAAAGCACTTTATCTCTCTTTATACATTCATAAAGCATGCCTGGAGCTGCTCTCTCCCCGTTTAGGCTCTGGTTGGCCCAGAGAGATGCTAATGTTCAAATACTATATTCTCCCGCAAGCTTGTTAGCAAGTTATACATTAAATTGTTTGCCAATTACAAAGTCCTCTACACTTCTCCAAGTCTCACGGGTAAATAAAAGTAAAACTAACTCGACGACAACTATACAAGCCTGTGAACATGTTGAATCCTAATGCCTCGCGTATGTTGAATTGAATGTTGGATTAAACCGCCACAATAAAGACAGCATGTCAGAAAATAAGAAAGAAAAAAAAGAAAAATGATTTTCAGAGGTCTTCATTTATGCTGTCTTTGGCACACAGCTGGCTCATCCGTCTGGACCTGTGGGTAGCTTCCCCCCCCCCCCCCCCCCCCACACACACACACACACACACACACACAAACACACACATAAACTGAATGGGGGGTGACCCAGCATAGATGACAGTTTTGTTATCTGCGTTGTGCCAGCTTCATATGCCAGTGAACTCCATTCTGGTGATCCTCCAAAAAGGTTTGTTTGGTGCAAAAAACCCATCCTGGGTGTGTGTTCTTAAAATGATATGAAACCCAGTTGGACCCTGGATCACAAAGAAGAACAGATGCTAAAAAATGTGAATAGGTAACACAAAGGAAATCAATAGTGGTCTCTGGAGCTAAACCAGCTGTACTTCTCGTCAATAGTGATGTGCAATGGGAACGATGCAGTCTCTCTAGAGGCAGGATCGTGTTTTAATTACATGGTGAAGGATACTGATGTGCCTTGAGATTGAATGTTGTATATTCATGACTGCACATTCATGAGGAGCAGGAATACACATACTGTCCTAGTAAACTAATAATTATAAGAATAATGTATATATATATATATATATATATATTATATATATATATATATATATATATATATATATATATATATATATATATATATATTATTCCCAGTCAATTATCATGACTGGGACTTACTCGTGAATGTGAATGAACACTGACTCTTGCATACTAATATAATGAAAAAACTGTGGTCAAGTGTTTTCAAAAGGCTGGGGAAGGGGGGGTCATTGTATCACTATAGTGTGATTAAAAAAAAGCTGTCTTCAGTATACCGTTATCTCTCTAATTGTAACCTCAATAATGGCCAGGTTTCCATCCGAGATCCAGCAAAAAACGCATGCCATGCACCACTTTAATAAGTCCCCCTGGTCATACAATAAAAAATAAATCAGCTCAGGAGACTACATCACCAAGTGCGCCGTTTTAGGGGGGATTTCTATTATCCTGACACCAAGTCACCAAGTGCACTTGGTTTCCCCCATGCGGGATGATTCACGCAGCACGTGTGTAGTACAGCCACACCATCCATCCATCCTTACCCTCCTCTCCTAGCTGCCTCCCTTTTTTATTTCTCTCCCCCTTTACACTTGGCTCTCCCTTTACCCCAAAACGGAGGTGATACCGTCATACCTACCGACCGCGCACGGATAGGAGGACGAGGAGTTGGAGGAGGAGGAGGTGGTGGACGCGCAGACCTCAGAAACCAGCGCACCGCACCATGCATGCAGCGCAGAGAGAGACGGGTGATCAGTTGCGGTGTAACTTTCCCAGCATCACAGCGCATGGCTCCTCGCTCCGGGTGGTCGTCATGACTGCACTTTACTGAGGAGGAGGTGGGGGGGAAAGGAAGAAGTGGATGAAGCATCTGAGCTTGGACATATTGCTGCTGCTGCTGCTGTGTGAGCGTGTGTGTGTGTGTGTGTGTGTGTGAGTGTGTGTGTGTGTGTGGGCTCAGTGCTGAGAGGGTGGACTTAACGCGGTGCCGGACCTGCTGCGCCGCCGGGAGTTGAAGAGAGAGAGAGACTCGTTATCTGGTGCTGGTGTCAAGATGGGGCTGTGGGGAGTCTATCTGGTGCACTTTCTAACTTTGGGTACGTGGCCAGTTTTTCTTTCTTCATAATGTAAAGTGCGTGAGAAATGTTGGAGGCGGGGCGGGGGGGGGGGGGGGGGGGGGGGGGGGGGGGGGGGAGATATGTGCATATGGATGCAAAGGTTATTTTATGATGGTGGTGGAAGGTGAAAGATATGAAACATGACTAGAAACTTTTCGTCGCCCCTGCCAGTTCTTGTAGGCATATTTTATATATATTTTCTATATGAAAGGGCCAGGAAAATAAGGGACAAAAAGATTCCCCAAAAAGACTATATAGCCTATAGTCTATATATATCCTACTATAGTCTACTATAATAATAATAATAATAATACAAAAAATACTATGTTACCTCATGGATAGGACGTTAAGTGAAATATCAATATTTGTGTATGCAAAGCTGATAGGCTTTCATTATTCAACAATGCATCAATCGAGGGAAAGCGCGTAAAGATGTTGCGCACATGTGTGTGTGCGTGTGCGTGCGCGTGTGTGTGCGTGTGTGTGTGCAGTGCATGAAGCGCAAGCCTTAAAGATGTTGCGCGCTTGTGCGTAAAGATGTTGCGCACGTGTGTGTGTGTGTGTGTGTGTGTGTGTGTGTGTGTGTGTGTGTGTGTGTGTGTGTGTGTGTGTGCAGTGCATGAAGCGCAAGCCTTCACGCGTTTGCGTGCCCTGATGTATTCACTATGTTTCTCTTAATGACCAGAGTCAATATCTTATGGCTTGTGCTGAGTTTCATCCAAGTTTCTGAATGGCGCATGTTACATGTTATACTTTTTTTTTTTTTTACATTCACACTCGTGCACGATGTATCCCCTTACCTCGCCACATCTTGGTACAGCCAGGTATGGGCATAGGGCACCTGAGTCATTTACATAGGTCTCTGTCATCTGCGTAACGCCCCACGTAAAGTCACATCCCCATGTAATTGGATGGAGTTGGAGTGTCTTTTGCCCACAAGCCATAACAGACAGAGTGAGATGTCGCTTTGCTCACAGCAGTCTCTTATCACACCAGTTGATCCTCTAGATGATGATGATGATGATGGTGAAATAAGTAAATGCACAGCACATAATGTAGTAGCCTGACCACAACAATTAATCCAACAACAACTGTATTCACAAGTAATACCTATCCTGTGTAACTTAATTCATGGGCATTCATGGGGTGTTCATGGGGGTACTTCATTTACCCTGCAGTACTACACTATTGACTTTCTGCAGATCAGCTTCAGACTGTGTTTAACCATCTGCCCGAGACAATTAGCCGAGGCAGCCCACCGATAGATCAGCCACCACTGGCTGTTTGGGTGACTTGATGCATTTATATGGCCTGCTGAAGAGTTATAATGGCTTTGCGTGGCTAGTGACTGGGGGTTAAACACACGCACACTCACACGCACACGCACGCACCCATGCATGCAGACGCACACGCAGACGCACACGCACACACACATACACACACACACACACACACACACACACACACACACACACACACACACACACACACAAAACACTGTTCTTCAGGTAGCTTTTGTTTGAATTATAAGAAATCTGGAGAAGAGTAAGTATGTGTCCACTAGCAGACCAATGATGAGTCTACTAAAAGCAAGAGTTGACACTCACTAAATTGCTAAATTGCTTCTTGGTCTTTAACTGATGAGAGAGAAGAGAATAAAAAAAAACTAATTGTAGGAAAAGTGAAGTGGAAAGTTCAAGCATTGATCTAATCTATAAGATGAATGTGCACAGCGCATCTCTTTGACAGATCCACACCGGAGTCAAACACCATGCTGAGAATTAAGTGTCATTTTGCCATCCAAGCCATCTTTGCTTTAGCTATCATTTGTTTGCATCAACCGGGGGGTGGGGGGGGGGGCGCTGGTAGTAGCAGCAGCAGTACTGTATAGTCAGATCATTATGTTCATAGGGTGGTATTACAGGTTCGAACCTCAGCAGACTTGATTGCATGAAATATGAATGGTTCACATTGGATGATTGAGACATTATCTACACAGGGATCCTGACTGGTAACCTTGTAATTGTAAATCACCACCGGCGTACCAGACTTGTTTGCCAATCGGGAGTAATTGACCTGATTGAACGTAACATTTCTCATGCGGACACATAGGCCTATACCTTCTAATGACCTAGGCTCCTGTTAATAATATATATATATATATATATATATATATATATATATATATTATATATATATATATATATATATATATATATATAATTAAAGAGAGAGAGAATGCACGCACACGCGCACACACACACACACACACACACACACAAGTATTACCATGCATCTTATCAGCTGGTATATTGGCTGGCCTCGACTAAAGGGATTTGCAATGAATCTCATTTGAAACAGGCACCCCACTGATAGCCTATCAGAAGCTCTCGGTTTTTTTCTCATTGGGCGAGAATGAAGCGAACATTGAAATCCAATTAAAACCACCCACTTCTTCATCCCAAGACCATCCGTATCCGGGCAGACACGCCCCCACCCGAAATTAAAGACTTCGTAAGGCATTTAAACATGTGAGAAAGTAGTCATGTCATACACTCCTAGAATGATAAGAATCTCAACTTTTAGTCCATAACCATTTTTAGCATTATGGTGCAATTGCGATGGTTGGGCTTGGTGGCATTCAACTCTTTTGTCCCTGACCTTTCAATAGAGGGGTCAAATGTTAAAATTGAACAATGGGTTCTCAAGCTATTCACCTGTCTGTCTCATCATGTTTGTATGGTCATTTTTGCATTGGTTTGCATTGGATTTATTGTTTTATTTGGAAACTCCACCTAAACCTATCTACTAAAACCTCTCTACTTTTGCTCTACTTCACTTTATTGCATCATATCCAAGGCATGCGTTGGATTTATCGAATGCATGCATCAAATCCAGTGCGTAGACCTGGCAAGTGTCAAAATATCCAATGTTGTCCTGGCTAGTCATTTTTTATTGAATAATATGAGATTGTGAGAGCTGAATTTGATCACCTTTATATTTTAAGTATATCTCAGACATGATTGTGCATTTTACATTAAAAAAATATGATGTCCAATCATTACGACCTAAAACCGAGTGATAGCCTATTCTGTTATCTCCCGCCTATGTTTGAATTTTGGAGGGAATTAATACTAATATAAATAGACAAGATAGAGCTGGTTATCACATCTTTAAACAATGAGACCAACGCTGGAAACGGTGCTCTTGATTGCGCTGCTGGACGTAGACCAGCCGCCATGAAAGCGCCGGTCTGTGTGGGTTTTTCGTTTCGAAGGCAGAAAGTGTACCAAGAATTGTCCTCTACTCTGATTAAACTTCTGTCACAAGAACTTATATGTAGCTCTGTGATAGATGTGTTTTCTTTATTTATTCTTAGGGTTTTCTCGTTCACTCGTCCATTCCATTAACAATTTAATCGGCTATTTCCATTTTGTCATATTCATAAAAAATACATACAACATGAAATACATCTCCTCTTGAAGCATTCGTTCTCTTGTAATAATTATTTTCTCTTTTCCATTATTACTGTCATGACATTCCTATATGTTAAGCCTCTATATCATGTTTTATTTCGGTTATTATAATGAATATTAAAAAAAACAACCTGCAATGTTTCGACTGGGAGAATTCGAGTCGACTCGGGACACTCTGAACGACGATTTGACTGGTCGACTGTTAGGGTACGGCCCTAATATTACCCCACGCCTAAATATATAGTTTTCATAGCTCTGTGCTGAGCAGGTCAAATGATGATGAAGGACTCTAAGAGCCTGCCATCCTGTCTTCCATCTCTCGATATCCACAGGAAATATATCTGAGTGCACTCATGTCACACATCTGAGGGTGAAAAGCTTTAGACACCGTGGCGCTTCCTATCGCCTGGCTCACTTGAAGCCTTGAAGGGGGGAAAGAAAGCCCCATATCTAATTATTGAGATTTTAACCTCACTGTTGAGATGGCGCTTTGCCATTTTTGTCTTGTGTGACTGCAGATGGATGGCTAGGAGGCGCAAGATGGTAAAACGTCTGGCTGACCAAAAACTGTCAAGCAAGTAGACAGTAGTAAAGTCAGATATAGGCCTAATTCAAAGCGGCGCAAAAGTATCAGTTCGAGGAATTATTTCATCAGTAGTCAACGTTTTGAACCAGTAATTGCTGCTGACTTTATGGTACGCTAAAAATATTCCTAGTGTGTCACAGGTCAGCAAACCATATTAGTTTTGACTATCATCGTCCTCCTTCCTGATTCTCATGTAGGATTTTATTTTTATATCTACTTATGTTAAGTGGCAAAGCATGTTGTTAAATGGAGTGAGAAGTGAGTTGTTAGAAAGCATGCTTCTTTAGTTTGTTTACAGAAAGCATGAAGATGATGAATTGTTCATTTGTCTTTTCTCTTGCCCTTCTGATTTAATGGTTTGCCAGAATGAGCTCTGCATGGTATAGCTTAATGTTTTTATACACTTAGACACACAAAGAAAAAGGAAAAGTAACAATACATGTTTCAATAATATTTTAAAATCATAGTGTCAATATATAATAACTATAAGAAAAGTAGTGCATAGAAATAACTGCATAAGATAAATGTCTTTATACAATGATGTTTACAACCATGACAATTTCAGGGTCTGGCATTAAAAGCCTTTGTGGTTGTGGTTGGAGAAGAAGAATCAGGGCACGTACTATCCAGAAGAACTGGACTGAAGCTAGTGGTTGGATATCTCAGTTTTGGAAAGCAACTTGACTCTTGGTGGTTAAAAAGTAGAATCAATCTTTCTGTCAGAACTGAATATGGTTTTGCAACTGTTGGCTGAAAAAAGGTTGCAGGCAAGACCCATTTAGGTGTGTGTGTGTGTGTGTGTGTGTGTGTGTGTGTGTGTGTGTGTGTGTGTGTGTGTGTGTGTGTGTGTGTGTGTGTGTGTGTGTGTGTGTGTGTGTGCGTGCGTGCGTACGTGCGTGCCTGCGTGTGTGTGTGTGTGTGTGTGCGTGCGTACGTGCGTCTGTCCCTGTGTGTGTGTGTGTGTGTGTGTGTGTGGAGGGGGGGGGGGGGGGGGGGGGGGGAGTGTCATTTTTGGTGTTAAAGTGTGTGTTCAGGCCTGGTCACACTGTATATATTACATATAAAGCAGATCAGAATTAGACATGCCTGACTGCTCACCTGGGACACCTGGATGTGTGTCAGAGTTCAATTGAAGGAAACATCTGTGATAGGGCCAAGCTGATAACACCTATAATCTACTGACCTCCTTTTCGCTATACAGTCAAATCAGGTTTTATTTCTAATGGAAAAGTTTCAGTAGCCCAGTTAGCCTAGTTTCAGAAGTTCACAAGTAAGACTGTCTGAAGCTGTCTGAACATGAAGTTTAATGTCCCTGTAGTCAATCCAAGAATTTAACGGTAAATTAATTTGTATGGTTAAGTTTTATTGCTGTGAGACGAAACACATTAGCTGGCATTACTGTCTTATAATTGCAATTGTGTTTGCTGTGTATTTTGTATTCTGACATTTTTTGCTGACAAATTGTGGCAGGGGAACTGCAGCAGAAGCAAGATTACCTAAAGGCAAAATGATAAAACCCATGTAATTTTCAATCATATTTATGCAAATCTCAGACGGGTGCAGGATGATAATTTTAGATTTACTATTATTTACTATTACTATTTAGTCATTTAGCAGCATTTGTTTTTATCCAAAGTGACTTTCACTCAATTCACATATAGATTTCTCAAGGATGCCTATGGGCAGGTAATCGAACGCAGTACTTTTTGTCTGGGACTCCAATACCCTAGCCACTACACTCCTGCCCCAACCCCCCTCCCCATTTTAAAACATCCTACACTTCGAATAGTAAAACACATTTTCAATTGTCAGCTCCCTAACGGAGGCTCAAAGCAAGTGAGCACAGCCACAGATTCAGAGCTTAACAGTACAAGTCATCGACGATTCGAGTGGGACCCCTTGCTGCTAATCGCAGGGTCTCCCTGTATTAAAAGACCCAGCAGTGGTGGAGTGTGTGGTGTGGAGACTAAATGTGGCCCCCAAGGCCCCAGCAGAGGCTCATTAGCTGGGAGTCTCTGTTTATGCTGAGTGAAAGCCTGTCTCTGACAAGCAGCCACAGCCCCATTGTGACAACATTTCAAACGAAGGGCTTAAGCTCCACTTCCTCCCCTCTTGCGTCGCCGTAGCGTTTTCTGGGACACTGCAAAATCTATTCAGGGTCCAGAGTAGACATCTCCACGAAGATAGATGGAGGTGAAACTTGTGAGACGAGAAAAGACGACAAAGGTCTAAGGATGCATTTTTGAAGTGTTTTTTTCTCTCTCCGGTTTAGTCAAGTGTGGAATCAATTTTCCATTGCACATAAGGCGGACAATATGGTTCTGAGGCATTTTTACTAACTTGACTGACTGTGTTTTTTTTTTCTTCGCCCACAGCTGTGATATTAGACCTTAGTTTATCTATGACAGTTAGAAAAAGCTGTGACTGCAGCAGACCTTGGTCATATCCTGTGCACTAATCCTGAAATGGTGAGGCTTTTACACCCACACTTCTTGTGTAAACACTGGTGCTCTCTCCTCCTCATCTTCCTCCTCCTCCTTTTTTTCATACATTTATAATATTTGATATGCTTTTGTATTAATAGCATAAAGTTTCCGTGCTCTTTCTGATCCATATCCTACTTTATGTTGTTTTTGAAACGTCTTTGATATTAATACATTAAAGTACATTTATGGGAACATAAAAACATATTAAGGGGAAACAATAATTTAATTTTCTTCTATAATTATTTTATTTACTTCCCTAAATAGGCCATCAATGGGATTCATCTTTGCTACACATTACATTACAATACATTACACAACTTAATTTTGGAGATGCTTTCATCCACAGAGACTTACAATAAGATCAGTCTCTCATAGAGAGACCTGGATGATATTGACAAATCTCAGCAGTATTTTCCAAAAACTCTCGCCAAAAACCCTTTGAGTCGTTACATTGCATCTCTTTCTGAGAACGTATAATATATCAGCTCTACTGTTCTACTACTCTTTTAAACTGGGCCGCAATATGTGACAAATTTACTACAGGCTCACAAGTAATGAGCCAAAAAATTAAGGAAAATGTGAAAACAAATTGAACAGACCAGGGCGACAGACTACCACACTCTACAACGTCGATGGATGCAGCTGTCTAATATTATTGTGGTCACAATGCCGTTCTCATGACAAGCAAGACATGTATTTTATATCCGAAAAGAGATGGCTGCATTATACGCTGTGCAGCTATTGTTTTATTTAAGATAAATATGGACTATTTATTACCCAGGGCCATGTCAGTGTGTATTTACACATTGAGTAATGTGTATTTACACATTGAGGCAAGTGAATTCCCCTTTATTTCAGAAGGCAGAGTCTAATAGTTTTTGTTCAGCATTACCAGACTGTACATTGACTTATACGAGTCAAGTTGTGGCACCAAACTATTTCTCATTTAAATGAATTAATCTATTGTTCATGTCCACAAGGAGCTTTTTGCTTAATCAAATCAATGAAATCTTATTGGTGACCTCGTTGTTATTTTAATAAAATGAAAAGACTGTAAATTCCTCTTTGCATGTAATGAATTAGATCAATGTCTGGAGCGGGAAACCTGAGATCCGTCATGTCCCATGTGTGCCACAGATCACATTCGGGAAGGGGCTCAAGCGCAGAAAGACCCTGACCTGCCAGTAATGCATTGACACTTAGGGCCAGATGTCCTCAAACCACAGAAACCATAGCCTTTAAAAAGGGAAGCATTGGATACTGTCTCAGTCAATGGAAATGTAGAGAGGGACAGTAGTAGTCAGTAGTATTGATGTAGATCAGTGGTTACAGTGGTTTTGACGGTGCTTTGTTATACCTACAAAACTAAAATAAAAATTTCAGTTGTTGCATCACATATAGTGAAGTGAGGCCAGAAATAGAAGTAGGTCTCAGAAGAAGAAGGCCACTGCAGATAATCCAATTAGATCTCTCCAAGTAGTTGTGTTGCCAAAGCTATCCAAGTAGTTGTGTTGCTTATACCTAACCAAGCAGTTGTGTTGCCTAAACCTAACCAAGTAGTGGTGTTGCCTGTACCTAACCAAGCAGTTGTGTTGCCTGTACCTAACCAAGTAGTGGTGTTGCCTGTACCTAACCAAGCAGTTGTGTCGCCTAAACCTAACCAAGTAGTGGTGTTGCCTGTACCTAACCAAGTAGTTGTGTTGCCTGTACCTAACCAAGTAGTGGTGTTGCCTGTACCTAACCAAGCAGTTGTGTCGCCTAAACCTAACCAAGTAGTTGCGTTGCCTGTACCTAACCAAGCAGTTGTGTCGCCTAAACCTAACCAAGTAGTTGCGTTGCCTGTACCTAACCAAGCAGTTGTGTTGCCTAAACCTAACCAAGTAGTTGCGTTGCCTGTACCTAACCAAGTAGTTGTGTTGCCTAAACCTAACCAAGTAGTTGTGTTGCCTGTACCTAACCAAGCAGTTGTGTCGCCTAAACCTAACCAAGTAGTTGTGTTGCCTGTACCTAACCAAGCAGTTGTGTTGCCTAAACCTAACCAAGTAGTTGTGTTGCCTGTACCTAACCAAGTAGTGGTGTTGCCTAAATCTAACCAAGTAGTTGTGTTGCCTGTACCTAACCAAGTAGTGGTGTTGCCTGTACCTAACCATTTTAACCTTTTGCTTCTATGAAGCAAAAGGAGGGGCATTGTATAGTTCACGTGTGGAGCGACCCTTAGCCGGATATCTAACAGATACGCGGCTTCTAGAGTTTCTGCCCTCCCCCCAGTTGTGTGGTTTGGTAGTACCTGGGCAGGCGTGGCCTCTATGACGCATAATATGCTCTGATTGGCTAGTGTTGAGCGCCCGCCTCCTAGTGTATTATGTGTGCTGCCATCTGGTGGCCAGGTGCGGTTAATACAGCTTATATATATATTTGTTCCTGTTCCCTTGTGGCTATGTGAGGATATTACAGTCTGTTGATACATAATGCTGTTATTTATTCGTCACACTAACCAAGTAGTTGTGTTGCCTGTACCTAACCAAGTAGTTCTGTTGCCTAAACCTAACCAAGTAGTTGTGTTGCCTGTACCTAACCAAGTAGTGGTGTTGCCTGTACCTAACCAAGCAGTTGTGTTGCCTAAACCTAACCAAGTAGTGGTGTTGCCTATATCTAACCAAGCAGTTGTGTTGCCTAAACCTAACCAAGTAGTTGTGTTGCCTGTACCTAACCAAGCAGTTGTGTTGCCTAAACCTAACCAAGTAGTGGTGTTGCCTATATCTAACCAAGTGTTGCCTGTACCTAACCAAGTAGTTGTGTTGCCTGTACCTAACCAAGTAGTTGTGTTGCCTGTACCTAACCGAGTAGTTGTGTTGCCTAAACCTAACCAAACTGCTACTGAAAATTATGATTTATGATTTTTTTTTTTTTTAAACAACACAAAACAAAAAATAAGCGAACCAAGTCTAAAAATCCTGTGTTTTTCACCCACCACAACCTACCCCCTACCTTGTCACTCTTTATACTACGTCACCTGACTACGTCACATCCCCCCACACACACACACAGATAAGTGGGTTATGTTCTGCAGTGGTGTAACCTTGCGATGAAGAGACGGTAGAGGTTAGTGTGAGTCCTGCTTGGGTTCCTCAGTGTTTCAGGGAAGGGAAACACACCATTACCAGGGCAGCAGACAGGAAAGGGCGGGAGGGCACCTGTCTCTGTAAGTAGCCGTAGATTTACAACATCTGCTCCGTGCACCAAAGGATGCCACCTTGCGCACGCCGCCATGTGATTCATTACTTCATGAGCGGAGAGCGAGAACGCCAAACGGTCATTTAGGAAAGACACACACACACACAAACACACAGGCACCAAGAAAGAGGCACCGAGCGTGGTGTGTTGCAACGAGTTGATGTGAATGCTGCCTTATATCACCGTTTGCAATAAATTCATATTGACATTAAGAATAATGTTATTAGAAGAAGGTAGCAGGAGGGCTCCTGCAGGGGGATAATAACAGGGGATAATTATGAATCCAGGTCTGGACTTGGATTTATTATTATAACCTGCATCACATCGCAAAGCCATCTGCCACCCGGAGATAATGGTCAGATGAATATGAGCTTCTTACAGCCACACAGAGGTTTTTGGAGACCTCTCATTTGACCCTGATATCCTTCCTGTTCCACAGTGACTGATGTCCAGGAACACCAACAAACCACTTTCACAAGGGTTATTTGACCACTCTCAAAATTTCTCTTTTCAACCTAATGCCTGCAGCCTATCACACGCCCTGTATGCATCCTTAAACAATGATACCTAACCCCTACCTGCTCATCAATCACCTGGATCACTGATAGCACAGTTCTTGGTGACTTTATCTAGTCTCTAGCCAGTCTACTGCAGTGCTCTCTCTCTTTCTCTTTCCTTGCATCTCGCAGGAGCATCAAAAAGCCTCAGTATTATGATAACACTGCAGCCGGGATCTTGGTGAGTGTTAAGAAAACCAAACTGCATAAAACTCTACTTTTATGTCCAATGCTGTAGCTGCCTCCTGGACCTCTGCCCCTCTAGGACTGACTGTAAAAACAATGAGGTTTGTGAAGATCTCTTCTTCTGGTCTGTGAGAGTGTGAGCTGGCAGGAACTACCGTTTCCAAGGAGGAATGTGTTTTTTTGGAGGGGGGGGTTGTTTTTATGCTTGCTTTCTGGGAAATGCGTAAACTTTATTGTGGATTTGGCTATATAATCAATGGTCTCAGGCATGTGTTTTCATAAAATCAACTATTGTTATGAATATAAATACATCTAATTAATAAACTTTAGTAGTAATAATGAATATATTCATAGTATAGCAGCTGATAAAATAAAGATGAACCATTATATATATATATATATATATATATATATATATATATATATATATATATATATATATATATATAATTATATACATGATTATATATATTGTCATTATTACCTGATCCTGCCAGTATATGAGGTCTACAACCGATGCTGTTGTTGACCACCTATGGTTCAGTATTGAATGAGATATGACACAGACAATCTGTGTGAGTGAGAGAGTGATGGTCAAACAGCCATGGTTACCCATGGAGAGTCATTTAATATCATTATACCCTTTTAACACCAAAAAAAGCACGTAGATGCAGGTTTTTTAAATGTGGGCAGACCCGCTAAAAATAGGCGATTGACCCCTTTCCCATTGCCAGTAGACGAGTAGGTTTTTTTCTGGTGTGTCACGTTCGACGTCACCATCGCAGCCGATCGGAGCTGCAGTTGATAAATTCCTGTCATTTGTCCCGGATGCTGGGTGTATCCTTTCCCACTGCAGAACAAAAAGACAGATGTTAGTGGGTCTTGGTGGGTTTTTTGGCCAGTGGGAAAGGGGCTTTAGAGGCCTCAAGCTCTGATCTAAAAAAAGAAATAAACTCAGATGACAGCATCAAGTACAACTACAGCTTCTGTTCTTTTCTTTTCTCCTGTTCTTCATGACTTTCTTTTGAGTCTGATCCAATGCCCTTCAGTCCACATGGTCTGCATCAAAATGGTACTTAGCTTTTGCCCTAGGAATGGGAGAGGAGTGGGCGAAAGAGAGAGAGAGAGAGAGAGAGAGAGAGAGAGAGAGTCTACATGGCAGATGTACTGTACAAGCTGCTTTGAGACCTCCCCCGTTTCTGTACTTTTCTGTACATGCCCTTCGAAACCTGGAAAGGTAACACCTGTGTTGGGTGGCAGAGACCACATGGTGAAGATGTGTTCAATAGAAGGTTACCTGTACGAGCTGAGTTTTTATGCCCATCTATCGTCATCGTCGACCTTAGTGAACTTATACATGACTGATGTTAGAGCCTTGCCTATGCAATGCAGAGGACATTAATGTGTTTTGCACACTACATAGTGTGTAACCAAATCACATTATGTCACCAAAAGCCAAATAGTGACCTTTGACCTTGGGATGAAACAAGTGATGAAAGACCTAGAGTGTAGAATTGAAATATTTTCCTTGACATTTTTAAGGTCAAAGGCTATATATATATATATATATATATATATATATACAAATTGAATAGACAAGATGATACATATATAATGCCAAATCAATTGATGTGTCTATTGGGTGAGGTTTGATTTATAAATCCCATCATTTTTAAGCAAATGCTTTAAATGGCTAGAGGTAGACCTTCTCTCTTCAGTCTTTGGTATTCAGGGACAAAAAAAGGACAGAAAGCCATAAGATTATCATACAAATGGAAATATTATGTGCAGTGGAATCCAACCATCCCGCCTAAAAAAACAAACAAACATGGGACAACCATCAAGTCGTGGGTCACAATCCTAGTTGTCTTGTGGTTGCAGTTTGACGTAGTATGCCATTGTTCATGAAACATCAAAACATCCCTGATTAAGTTAAGGCTTAATACAATACTAATAATCACGGTGTTCGGATTATATCAAGGCTATTTGATCTAAAATTAATAGTTTTTTCCCAACAGCCAAATTAGCGTAATAATCTTCATTATGTCCTTCTTAAGGATGAAAATTCCTGTCAAAAGAAGTTCAAAACATATGTCTCAGTCTTTCTTCTGTGTCTTTATTAATGTGTTTGTCACATTCTTTTAAACAACATTTAAAACACACACACACACACACTTACACACACACACACACACACACACACACACAGTGACAAATGCAAAGGTGTTACTTTTCCAGGACTAGAGACCCTGCTCTACGTCTTTTCACCGTTTTCCCACTTCAGGGTTGATCTCCTGCTCCACTTTCATCCCCATGATAATCACCACCAATGGCTTTCTATCATCATCAAATGCGATTGAGTCTTGTCCATTGAGCTAAGGCTTGTTGTTGTAATTGCTGTCGTAAGGATTTCATGTGGTGGCTGTTACACACACACAGCACATTCTCAGACTGGGCTCCAGGAGGTTCACCAGAACGTTTGGGCAGGAAAGACAGAGGATTTAGCGGAGGAACCGAGGCCACTGTGAAACACCGCCTCTCCCACTGTCCATACAACTATCTGTGTATTGACAGGAATTTCACTCCACGGTCACGCTATGCAACCTCGTACAGCTGTGGCGAAGGCGTAGATTTCAATATTTAGAACACATGCATTTTACCCCCAATAGAAACATGAAAGAAGCAGAGGACTTTTTAAAAAAACAAAAACACTATGAAGTTACTCATAGACACAAGAATGCCTCTGACAGGGGTGGGTCTTTTTTCTTCAGCACTGTGTCTTTTTTCACTCCTTAACACACACACACACACACACACACACACACACATGTACACGGCGTGCACACACACACACACATGAACTATCCATTCCAGGGGTTTATAAATTAATTAAAATGAATTAATTTATCATTGACGTGAATAGGTGCCACATGCACATTTAAAGAGGTTACTTCCCCCAAACAAAACACACAAAAGAGGATAGAAGAGTAAATCATGCCTGTGTGTTGACTCAGCAGGGATAATATTAAATGAGAAAAGTTGATCTACAGGATAATAAATGTGTAAGCAATACAGAATACCTGAGAGCCTGCATTATATGCCATTATATTTTGAATTATCACCTGGTGCCTGAATTTTTGTGTTTTCCTTTACATAAATACAGACATTTCCATCATAAATTAATGCAGAAAAGACACAAATTGGTGCATAAAAATTCACCAGAATGCAGAAAATTAAGTGTTTGACGCCCAAAATGTCATACATCAGAGACTTATGGTCTTTCTTTAGTCCAAAAGCTCCCAAGCATGAGACTTCCTTTTAATGTTTCCATTGTCAAATGGAAAGTTGTTGATTTTCCTACCAAACATTGACATTTCTAGATGGCAGAGGATTCATGGTCATCTGGGGGGATGTTGTTCATGACATTTACCCTCTTCTGCAGCTCCTCAATCAACATTTTAATACCCATGTTTCACTTGAACTTTTACCACACAAATGCAATCTGCATAGTTGACATTGACGAAGTGCAGGGCAAGTGGAAGATACAGACTATCTACCTGAAGACATGGTTAGGGTTATCCAGGATCTCCTGGATGATGCTGTACTCCCAGATGTATATCTTGAGAAGGCTGTCTGACATCACCCATTGGTTTCAGCCAGAGCCATTCATACTATACATAAAAATAAAATAATTATATATAAATATATATTATAGCCATGATGTTTCCCTATCATTTTTTTAAAATAGTTTTTCTTATCCTAAGGAAAAATCAAATCTATCAAAAGTCATTTTTCTTTTCAATTGCAAAGTAATATTCAAATAACTCAAATGAATCGTTTCAGTCAGCCATGCATATCCAGAAGTGTATGCATGGCATTCAGTTAAAATTAATTTGTGTTGAACCCCTCTTCCTCTTTCTCCTCGTAATGTGTTTCTTTTCTCTTCTGAAGGCTCTCTGTTCTTCTCATTTGTTCATTTGTTGCAAGTCATTGCAAACTGGAAGGCGTTGAGGAAGCCAAACTCGTAATTTCATGCACGCGTTTGCTTTTGTTCTCCATTCAAAATTAATTATTATTGTTTTCATGTTGTAATTACTGGAAGGAGAAAACTAAAATTAATTTTGCATAAAAGTTTTGAAATGTTTTTATTTTGTCTTTTTTTTTAGATGATTGTACATGCAATATGTCATCAAGTTGAACAATTAAATGAGTTTCAAATGTGTTAAGCAGAAGGCTGTTATGTAATGTAACAAAAATAACTGTTGTTATGTAATGTACAAAAAATAATATTACAAGATCCATATACCTTTTTTTGTCTGTGCATATTTATTTCCTTATTTAAATATTTCACAAGACTTTTTTAGAAGTGTTACAGCACTTCTTTCACTTAATATTCCATCCTAAACGAGCTACTCAAAGTTATTTTGAACGCTGCGCTCATGCAGTGATTAAAAAATGACTCAGAGAAACCTGTAATTGATATTTGGCCATAGGAAAATACCAGCTCCAGGCTGAATTCTGTCATAATAAATACGTCAGTCTAAATACGTTGCACCTCGGTCGGATTGTCACACCTTTTGAGTCACTAATGAAGAATCATTTATTTTTGGACACTTCTTGACAGTTAAGTGTTTGATGTAATTAAAGCATGATCATGGGAAGACACATGGGAGGATTACCCAGCATCTTCAATGAAACAATGGGTGTATATGATTCTTATAAGGAAACTTTCACATCGTTAGCCTGGTTCCGCCCGCTTCCGCACTTCTGCTCAATTTTCATTTCACTTCAGTACTAGGTCTGGGAGTGCTGTATGTTAGAACGATTTCTTTTCCCTCAAGTTTGTCCTTCCAATCAGCAAACAGGAGGCGCGGCCTGAGAACAGTGACGTGCCCAAACCCGACACGATCGAAGCGGCGTATTAGCAATGACAAGACCCAGCTTCGACAGTGACTGCAAGCATTATCTTGGTCTTTACTATCAAAGATTAATTTAGAATGACCATATGTTCCTAGAACTCTTAAATTGGATGAACAAAGCCTGCAGCAATCGCTAACAGACATCTCCACACAACCCTATGCTCACTGCATCTGCCGTTTGTATACAGTGTACTGCGCGCAACGTGGTTTCCGGCGCATGAAATACGTCACGACCAAACGTTAGTGATTGGTTAAGGCAGATCCAGAGTGGCACTGGGCAGAGCCAATAGGTTTTAAACTTCAACAGCACCCGCCTTCAAGTGAGAAATCGTTTGTCTCTATAGCAGTTCTAGAGTATGAATGAAATGAGTACGAAGGTCTAGTTAGGACTAGGCTATCACATTGTGGGCAGTAACAAGGAAACAAGGAAGCAAAAAGTGAGAGGAGTTACCATCGTGGAGAGTTAAGGAGGCTAAGTTAATTTGCAATACACTATTGGGGGAAGTTAACATGTCTGCAAGGACACAAGTCAACCGAAGGAACATACACAATAAAGAAGTGAGGAGATTGGCATGGCCTCAGTACCAGACTGTGAGTGGCAATGCGAACTATTTGTAGGTGCAAAGAGACTTTATACAAAGGCTTACTTAATGAACTACATAGAAACTTAGATATATTTCATGTGGTGTAGTTCATATTTTAAGTCACCTCAACCTTGGTTCCACTTGTCGCTTCAATGCAACTTTTATCAATTAATCAGTTGTTGTTTTTTTTACTTCAGTTGCATTGTAAAGCAGAGTGTGTAACCAAAGTACAAAGAGTACTGCTACCTGGCACAATCTTTGTTCAGACCTGGACAATGTCTCGCATTCAATATTTTCTCGAAGTGTCTCAGATCGATTGAAGTCTTTATTCTTAAGAAGACCCACTTAGACCTCAACATTGTGTTGAGATTGTTAGTGAATTTGTGTGATTTTTCCTACAGCTAGTCCAATGTCTTGTGTCTAATGTAAGATGTGTGTGTATTGGACGATGTTGGCTTTGATTGGGTCACAAATGTTGTTTATTGCAGTAATTATATTGGGTTGTTTAGGTAGCATGTGGGGGGGTGCTGCCAATTATGCAACACAAAATCAACCTATGATTTAAAACAATGATGTTTACAGCAGGAACAAGTAATTATTTGATTAGCTTACAAAAACAAGCTTCGCTAACAAGGCATCGCCTGGAGATTGTCTCACATCAATTAAGGAAGAGTGCTTCCTAGCCCCATAAAATTTAACAACTACCTCAATTTACAACTCAACATTTTTACGACGCTTTTATGGAAATTGCCACCTCTTGTCACCTTTTTGGTATCAAAAGCCAAACCGAAGTGGAGACAATTAGCCTAACGGGTTCATTCTAATATGCATATCATACCTTGCCTGCCCCACGTTCAGCACACTCAGGTACCTCATGTGTCACTCTCAGAGAGAGTGAGAGAGGGAGAGGGAGCGACAGAGGGAGAGAGAGAGAGGGGGTTGGGGGTGCAAGAGGCAAAGACGTTGGTTTAGATTTTCATCAGTAAAAGTGGCCATCAGTCGTTGTGATGGACCGTCTGGCTCCGCCCCCTACTGTAAGGGTCTGTTGAGTGACAGCTGCAGCTGGCAGACATTACGGCCTTGCCACGGCAGCGTGGATCCCAAGCAGAAGGTTAACTCTTCATCACTATGCTAATGGTGATGGGAGGGCTGTACCCACTGCTACTGTTATGGAAATTATAACCTCTCTCTTTAAATCAAAAATAAACACAAAAATCCACACTTTCACTAAAAAGTACTAAATTTGTCACTCGCTAGAGTGGCATAACTCAAATGTAAAAATATCGTAAATGTGAAATGTCTGTTATACCTCCACTTATATAAATGTATATACAAAAAGCATAAGTATAAAAGTGTAAGTGTAAAACGGAAAAAAATGACAAAATATTGATGTTGTTAAAGCCAGATATCTCGTGCAATGTTGTAACGAGGGTTTGTCGGAGAGAGTGTTATGATTGAAAAATGAATGGCGTCTGCTTCCTAGCCGGCGTGCACTGCAGGCAGCCGGCACTGTCACCGGGGGGGAAAAAGGGATGTGTCACACGGTCACCCTGAGGAAGCAAAGGACGATAGGCTGATAAGTTAATTGCGATCATTACAAACCAATACTGAACGCTTTCATAATGTCACTATTTTCAGACAGAGATAACGCGGCCTTTTGTAGCGTGACATTGAGCCTGAACTTGGCAGGCCATCACACTGGCACAAGAATTACACGCCCCCCCACCCAAAAAAAAAAAAAAATTATGTTTCACCAGACCCACAGTATACCATAATCACACAGCTCACTTGAATCATGTCAAACCTTTCAGACATTATAGAAACCGCTTTGCATATTAAAGAGACCCTTGTGTAATTCTCCTCCTCATTAACAGTTACAAGTCGCTTCTCCTCCTTCCGCAAACATTTCTGAAAACTTCCACATTCAAATTAAGAGAAAAACGTCTCTGTTTGATGACTCTGGAGTTCGGTATTAAATCGTTTTATAAAGATAAGACGCCTCACAGACGAATGATACGAATGAATAATTGAAGAGAGCTGCTAGCTTGTGTTTGGCCTTTAGGGTTTTAACAAAGCTTAATAGCCCCAGAAATGTGCCCGTAAATGAAATGGTAATGCTTCACACGTCGTTGTTGCGGTGCGGGCGTGTATCTCACAGTTTTTTAATAAGACTGTGTATTTGACGCTTTCCTCCACAACAGTGGGAGGATGGCTCTGGCACGAGGCTATAGGGTAGCCTGTGGGATGACTAATCTATAGCCAGATAACACATATTGTGTCTATACACATGTTATGTACACGTGTCTATACACGTGTTATGTATTTGTATATGAAGCCGTAGTCGTATATGTATTCCACAGGTGTATCCTCTCCATAATAGGTTGAAGGACATATGGAAAGGCAGAGTGAATGGGTGACATTTGCTTGTAACCTCCCCCTCCACAGGGGGACCGGCTCGGTCTCGCCTCCCCCGGTGGGCAAGTTGGAGAACACATGTGTGATTTGGACACATAATTTACAACATGCTGTCATTGCCTGAGGTTAGGGTTAGGTCAAAGGTGCCCATCAATATGTAATGTATTGGTTGTTGTTATTGTTGTTGTTGTTGTTGTTGTTATTATTATTATTATTATTATTATTATTATTGTTATTGTTGTTATTATTATTATTATTATTATTATTATTATTATTATTGTTGTTGTTGTTGTTGTTGTTGTTGTTGTTATGATAGGGTGTATCCGAGCTAATATGAAATCTAGTACATGTAAGACCGACCCGTAAGACCGTTTATTGGTGTAGGCCAGCTGGCAAAATCTGTTTATTTTCCGTGTGCGTTTATTTTCAGTGTACGTTTATTTTCCGTGTACGTTTATTTTACGCGTACGTTTATCTTACGTATTTTTAGGTGGTAGTTAACTTCAGCACCGTTTATTCCACGCAGGCTCCTCATAGGTAGATTTGTGTGTGTGTGTGTGTGTGTGTGAGAGAGAGAGAGAGAGAGAGAGAGAGAGAGAGAGAGAGAGAGAGAGAGAGAGAGACTATAAACAATGTAATTTTCATCACCTAGAATCCAAAAATCCCCCCCTCTGCACGGCGAGAAGATTAATTGAAAATGTGCACATTTGTTTCTTGCATTGTGCATGCCCATAGCCTTGTCCTGGTCCCTAGTGTGTGTGTGCGTGTGTGCATGTGTGTGTGTGTGCGTCTGTGTGTGTGCGTGTGTGCATGTGTGTGTGTGGTTGATTCTTTGATTCTTTGATTCTTGGCAGTGGACCCAAGGTATTCTGACCGCTTCAAGCCTGCCAGTCTTATAAGCCTCAGGTGGTTTCAAAATCCCTTAGCAGCAGTTACTGCACGTAAACTTGTTTGTAGCTGTTGCACACATTCTGTAGCACACACCAACACATCCACACGAACGATATAACACTTCAAGGATTGAATAAACAAATGAGAACGCTCTGAAAGCCCCTGCAAATACCGTCGCTCAGTCCTCCAGCATCTCTCTAGAAGCGGCGGGATATCAAGGACAATCACCACCTTGCGCGTGCCTCCAACTATATATTCTATTGTTTATGCCTTGCCAACCCCTCGCTCCTCACAGTTAGGCCTGGCGACGTATGATAAATGTAAGCCGCCGCCCGGAGATGTTCAGCGGAAGGGAGGGTCTTTGGGGAATATAGGATGAGGTATTGCATTGCACAGATGTGCCCCCCCCCCCCCCCCCCCCCCCCCCAGTGGAGGCTGACCCTCTGAGCATTACTGTAATGGAGGTCCTCGTTATTGCAGCTTGTAAAGATGGTCAACAACCGCATGTTTGTCAATGCGACAAACATGCAATGAATGATGATAGGAGGGTAGCCATGGGGGTTCTGATTGGGGCTCTGCATCTATTTACCAACTCATTCACCAATTCATTTGATAATTCCTTCGCCAATTAATTTACCAATTCCTTCACCAATTCAAGGGAGGGTTTTGAACTAAAAGGGGCCTAATGTCCATATCCTCCACTAATTATAATGGTAATGTACTGTGTTGCTTTGAATAGGACATGAACCTTTGAACCTTCCATAGTATACCAGACGGCCATAGTACTGAATGTGATTTAGTGCTCAAGGTAAATTGCCTGGCTCTTCAGAGCACTACTCACAGTCTCTTTGCGATGTTATTGACATGCCGGTTTGATGGTGCTGGATTTGTGTATATGACTTATAGCGTGTCGATATTTATTATACAGTTAATATTCATCACAAGTGTGAAATAACATGCATAAAACAAGAGAGAGCGAGAAGAGGGTTGGTTAATACATCAGAAGTCGGTCGGTATCCTTCCATATACTACTTAAGAACATCAGCTGGGTGCTGAAAAGTGCAAAATGCTGTAAAGTGAACAGTCATGAAACTGGGAATGTATACTTTGTGTTTTGTATACCTGTATGTATGTGTGTGTGTGTGTGTGTGTGTGTCTGCATACTTGCCACCCCCGATGGTTTGTGTAGTCCATCCTCCAGCACTGCCTCCTCTGTAGCCCCTGTACCGCTAGGTGAGGGCCAACATGTCCGCTGACTTCATTAGGGCTCCCGTTCCCATACCTCGCCTGAAGAGCAGGGACCATTAAGCCTGTACGCCCAGGTAACCGATCAGCTAATCTGGCCGTGATTTATGTGGCATGCGGACGCGGCCGTGGACTCCACTGAGGCTCGGGAGGCATTGATTGCGGACATGGTTAATTGGCTAGACCCACTGGTACATTGACACAGGCTTATTGGAAATGTCAAATCAAGTGACTCATTTGCATTCATGATGTATGGTGTCGGTTCCGGCTTCTTGCCCAGGCTGCACAAACTGACACTCGCAGCCACAAAGACCCGGGCTTCCAGCCTTTCCATTTGCATCTGGCCCATCTGTCAGCACCAAGACCTTGGCTTGGAGGCTCCCCCCCCCCCCCCCACCCCCCAGCAGTAGCCACATGATCATGAGCTTTGTCTGGAGGATGGCGAAAGGCACCTTATCTGGTGTCCTGACCCGGGTCAAGACGAGTGGTTAAGACAGTGGTTGGAATGAGTATAAAAGTATGGGAGGTTTTTATAATGATGCCAATGCGTTTTGTATGTAATTATGAATAGTGTGTGTGTGTGTGTGTGTGTGTGTGTTTGTGTGTGTGTGTGTGTTTGTGTGTATTTCTTAACGTATGTCCTGTATGTTCCTTGGTTTGTTTTTAACGATATGGGTAGAATTAAAATTGAGTTTGACTGAGACATAACTCAACACATACTTGAATTATAAGCCTAGAGCATAAAACATATTTGTTTTGCCACTGCCACATGTCCTCTTGTAATTTATTTTGGACAAGACTGAAAAATGTAAGACAACAAACAACCAACCAATAAATATAATGGTAAAAAATACACGGGCAGAAGGAGACTTCAAGAACAGTCCTTTTATATACTGCCTCTATTTTTTGACGTTGTGCAGCTTTGTTCCCTCAGTCAAGTACCCTTCTCTTTGGAAAACTGTGGGTGAATTAGTAAAAGTATTCAAAAGTACACAATGACAGATTTGTTGACAAACCCATACACCTACCCAGGCGGAATCGCCAATGTGCAATCAAAGTTTTTTCTCACCCTGAATAAAAAAACTTGGTTAATTTGTGAGCATAATTAACACTTGAGTTTTCTTCTGTGTGAAGGTAACAACCTTTTACAGTGCTGTAATTTTTTCTAATCCATTCGATGAAATCTGTCCTTTTTTGGATGGTAAAATACATAAAAGATTGTTCTTATGAGATGTCACAAACCGTAAGCAATGTGTTAGATTGACAACATAGACTGTTTGTAGCCAAGTAAAAAAAGTGTATTTTGTTTATAATCAATTCTGTATATAATCAATTCATGCTATGGATATTATTGATTAGGAATAGGCTGATATGTTCAGGTCCAATTATAGGGTCTAAAACCACTGGATTGGATATTGGAAATAATAAAGGCTATAATCCAATACGATGTTGCAACCAATCTCCCCCTGAAATACACTTGTAGCATCGCAAAAACAGAAGTAGTAGTTTGGTGGTTTGAGAGTAGTAAGATTTAATTAGTAATTATTTATTTAGCAAAAAAAAATTGCATCTGTATCAGCTGATACTGTGAAATTGCAGTATCAGAACTGAAATAAAAAAAGTGGTATTGCATCACCATCCATAGTATGGATAGGCCTACATGTCTACATCCGTCTACATCCTTCTGATTGACAAACTGACCCAATACAGTAGTTGAATACACACTACTCCTACACTAGTGCCATTGATAAGCGGTGATGTGGAAGTTACTTTCAGAATGTAATGTATAAATCATTACTGTTTACTTCCATTTGGAAGTCATAAGTTGAGTTTCAATATTACTGTATGAATCTGGTAACTCGTCATATTACTTATTACACTACTTTTGCGTTACTTTCACAGACATAGGCAGAAGTCTGCCTCTGACTCTTACTAATGGAAGAGCTTCACCAATAAGGAAACCCTTCAAATAGAAGGCTATTAGGTGTACAAGTAGTAGGGCCTTGACCTAGGAGCATAACATCTGATTCATGATGAAAACTCATTATGAATTTTCGAGCGGCAAACGGCAACAGGCTATCAGTCTTCTTCGCGGACGCGGATATTATACATTTTAGTCTGGTGGAGGCAATCTGTGAGCACAAATCTTTTTATTCAAGTAATTTGTAATATTACTAAGTTACTGCAAAGTAATATATTATGTTACTTTTGTAGCATGTTACCCAACACTGTTGATAATCTTGTACTGGCTCTATATGTGTATTATGCCTGTTCATAGTATATTCAACAGCACATATCTGACATCCCAAGGTCCCCGGCACTCAGGTGTATCATTGAGTGCCGGCTAATAATAAGACACACTCCCCCACACAATATACCTCAATATAATAGACTCTAATGCAGATTCCATCTTCATAGAGAAGTAATGGAGCACTGCGGCAGTGGCATGATTTCTATCTCCAAGAGCTTGGTCCTTGAAGACGCCGTCGTTCACACAGACACCAATGGAGCAGCACTGCAGCCAGCAGCACATATTTACTTAAGGACCTTGAATATTCATGCTGTGTTGTACAGTTCAGTGTAAAATGTGGCCCATGTAGGCCCAGAGCTATAAAACTATAAAGCTCCTATGATATTAATTCATAAATGTATATATATATATATATATATATATGAATTATTATGTATAATTATTTCTATGTTATGTTTTCATTAACGTTTTTAGTAGTAATAATAATAATAATAATAATAATAATAATAATAATAATACATTTGATTTGTAAAACGCCTTTTGTCAGGACCCAAGGCACTTTAATTGTGGGAGAGAGAAAAAATGAAAGGCCCCTTATTTTACCACCAGTGCTCATTAGCCATTACAAGCCATTTCAAAATCTACCCTATAGTGACATCACACACGGGAGTGTCCACCCAGATAGATAGATCAGCGAGAGGGTAGATTTTGAAATGGCTTGTAATCACACCTGGCGGTAAAACAGGGCACCTTCAACATAGACATTCCACCTGTATCATTTATTCCCGCCAATCGCTTCCCTCCCACTGCTCCAACAGCTCTGATGGAGGTGGTGCTGGCCAGCCGGGACTGCCTGGTGGCGGGCGACACGTGTTCCAGCGACGAGACGTGCAGCCCGCGCCTAAGGACCCTGCGGCAGTGTGTGGCCGGCAACGGCAACATGAAGCTGGGCCCGGGGGCCAGGAGCCAGTGTGCCAACGCGGTGTCGGCCCTGCTGACCAGCCCCCTGCACGGCTGCCAGTGCAAGAGGGGCATGAAGAGGGAGAAGAACTGCCTCAGCATCTACTGGAGCTTGCATCAGTCCATCATCCACGGTCAGTGACGCAGCAGCAGCCGCCGTCTGGAGAGATGTTTTACCTTAAAGAACTCACAGAGCATAATGTGTTTTTTAAAAGAAGGGTTAGGTCCTGTCTGTCAGGGTCCATGCTCTCTAACTGTTCTATGAGACGCTGCCCGGACCGCCAGCTCCAACCCACAGTAAAGTTCATATTTTATGGTCCCGCAGGGCGAAATGTACTTCAGCAGGGCATGATAAATATTATGAAAACATTACAAAACATCTTACATAAAATGCTATAAGGATAAAAAAAAAACACACAAACAGACAACAGCCACCCCCCCACCCACCCACCCACGACCTGAAATAAGTGGATAAAGAAGACGTGCGTAACACGTTATGAGTCATTTGTGATTTTGTCTAATGATGTCAGCCTCTCTGGGTGAATGCAAATGAGTAACTTTAACATTCAACCAGGCTTAGAGGAATTAGTGGTGCTATTCATGATGGTGATTCATGATTCCCCGTGGGTCTTTTAATACATACCTGTGTTTTTCCTCTTTCAGGTCTTAACCTGGTGGAGAGCTACCCGTATGAGGCGGTGGAGAGAGATTATGACTATGTTCGACTGGCATCCATTACTGCAGGCAAGCCCATTGACTTTCATTCACTTTCATTAGCATTCATTTTATTTTGACACATTGTAGACAAGACAGCTTTTTTTTTTCAAGATTTTCTATTCTGTATTGTAGACTCGTCTGTTCCTATAAATAAATCACATTGCTTATTCGATGGCTTCTCACTTATGCGATGGTGAATGACAACGTGAGCCACGATTGTTGAACTAATAGTAAACCAACACAAACAAAAATATTCCCGTGAGCACATCACACATCAATCATTGATACACACAGTGTTGAAACTAATCCCTGGTGTGTGTGTGTGTGTGTGTGTGAGATTGGGCGAACGTGAAGTGTGCCGTTTCACACCGCTTCCAGGGGCCACAGTGGTGAGAAGAGCAGACATACAGAGGCAGCATGTTTACATTTACAAAAAGAAAATCTCCCACGCAGTAAGCTAAGTGATATCCACTAATAGCCAATTCTTCTGGTAATTTATTGCCAATAAAGGAGATAAGATTGCTTTAACCACACTGCGTCTCAGACTAGCAGCAGCAGCAGCAGCAGCAGCAGCAGCAGCATTGAGATAAGACTCTTTGACGAGGCAGTAAAATCTCCGCAGACAAGTGTGACTCCAGCTCTCCACTTCCAATTAGGTCTTGGATAGGTGTGATGCTTATGCACTTACCACTTTTTTTTCCTTTTTTTATTACTGGGCAAACTTAATATACAAGTTCCTACATCTCTCTCTCTCTCTGGTTTCTATCACCCATACGAACAACCACAGACATGTCAGCCACTCCAACAGAACGGAATAAAGTCATCAGTATAAAAAGACAATATCGTCTGTGGCCTAGACTATGACAACGGCGTTATTTTTTCTTTCTCCACCCCTAAATGTATCCCCTCTCTCTCTCTCTCTCTCTCTCTCTCTCTCTCTCTCTCTCTCTCTCCTTCATCGCAGACTCCGAAGTTGGCATGGCAACCGTGAACCGTTGCCTGGATGCGGCCAAGGCGTGCAACGTGGACGACCTGTGCCAAAAGCTGCGCACGGAATACGTGTCGGCGTGCATCAAGCCGTCTGCCAAGTCGGGCCTGTGCAACCGCTCCAAGTGCAACAAGGCCCTGCGCCGCTTCTTCGACCGCGTGCCCGGCGACTATACCCACGAGCTGCTCTTCTGCCCGTGCACGGACACGGCGTGCGCGGAGCGGCGGCGGCAGACCATCGTGCCCGGGTGCTCCTACGAGGGCGCCGACAGGCCCAGCTGTCTCACGCAGATGCGGATTTGCAAGGCGGATTATGTGTGCAGGTGAGGTGGCGGGAAAAAGTCTTAAATCCCTTGTTCTCGATTTTCCTAGCGAGGGATATTATGGTGATTCCTCAGTTAGCCAGATACAAGTTAAGCAATCTCGCACACAGGTGTAGGTTGGGTGAGGGTTACAGATTGTTCTAATATAATTCTAATTCTTAATCTCCTTTGGCTTTACGGGCCCAGTGAAATAATTTTCCTTGACAAGCCAAATCAGTAAAAAGAAAACTAAGAAAAACGTATTTTAGTCTTTTAGGCATTCGACTATTCCTCATATCATGGATTTACATAGAATTACATATTGAGTTATGGCCGGTCGGTATTATGGCCTTTTGAAACCAACCAAACATCCAATCAATCAATAGAATGGCCCTCTGTTTTACCCTGCAGCTTTCTCCCGCCATTGCTTAAAACACCCCGGAGAGCCTCTTGGAATAACACATTAAATATTTAGCACGGATAAAGGGCCAGATGGATCAGAGTTATCGCTCTCTGCTATCTCTGGTCACGACTATTATTTTTCACGGGCCCATTACATTTCGAGGCCTTTGTTAATGATCCAACACCTGGGGGGCGGGGGGGGGCGGGGGGGGGGGGGGGTTGAATTACAATACTCTCTTTCTATCACTATCCCATTAGAGTCTGCACTCCCACCCTGGGGGTGGGGTACAAAGTTGAAAATCACAATACCAATACAAGCATAACCCTTTCAACAACCTTTTGTTGGCCGACCCAGCTAACCCCGCGTCTTGCATTTTGTCTTTTCTTTCCTAGATCTCGTCTGGCACAGTTTCAGTACGACTGCCAACCCTCACAATCTTCTGCGAATGGCTGTGAGCAAAGCAACTATGGGGCATGTCTCCTCGCCTACACAGGGCTCATAGGTAGGTACGCCCGCGAGAGTGAGTGGTGAAGGGGCATTACATATGAACAAAGATAAAGAGATGTTTGTAGTGTTTGCATTTGCATGAGTCTCGGGTCAATCACACTCGGCAGCGTGTGTTGTCTATAGGGTGTTGGAGGGCCAGTAGGGGGTGCTCATCCCTCTGGCCTCTGTAAGATCCCCAATGCCTCGGGATGGAGACGGAGACGGGGACTCCGTCCCGTCTAGAGCACCGTCTTTCGGATGAGACGTTAAACCGAGGTCCTGACTCCCTGTGGTCACTAAAGATCCCGTGGCACTCATCGCAAGAGTAGGGGTGCTAACCCCGGTGTCCCGGCCAAATTCCCAACCCGGCTCTTGTACCAACATGGCCACCTAATCATCCCCTGGTCTCTAATTGGTTAGTTTCATACCTCTCTGCTTAGCCAGTGTGTGGTGAGTGTTCTGGCGCATACTGGCTGCCGTGCATCACCCAAGTGGGTGCTACACTCTGGTAGCGGATGAGGTGTCATATCTCCCCCCCACACACACACACACACACACTATGTAAGCGCTTTGAGTGCGCTATATAAATCCAATCAATTATTATTTATTATTATGGAGAAGGAGCGAGGATTGTAAGAGGATTGAAGGGTGAAACAGAGATAAGGAGTACATTGGTGAATACATGTCTTGTAAACATGCAAGCACTCTCTCAATGCCCTGAGTCCTCCCCTCCCAACAAAATCACCCTGGCCAATCAGCTTGGAGTTTGGCTTCGTGAGATTCAGTTGCCTTGTTGTTTTGAGCCTGAAGAGCTACACAAGATTTTAAAAAGGCTACGACCACTGAATATCAATCTACATATAAAATGAAGACTAACTTCAGCCAAGTCTTACTAAGTGTTAGGAATGACGGACATTTATTTGAGCCAGAATACACCGAAGAGGAAATCTTACAGCAGAGACTGCAGTAGGCAAATGTGCAACAGCGTGTTCAGAGTCCTGCCGCTTAGGGTCTCTCATTCGAGTAATAAAGTATTGCTGGATTCAATGCATAAAGTAGAAATGCTTGTATTAGGGATGTGCGCAACTAAACGACTAGTCGATGCTGTGCTTGGTAGTCGGCACCAGAAATAATAGTTGGCTTTTTCTCTCAGAGAAAAGCATTTCTGCCGATAGCCTATATAAACCATGGAAGCACACCATGCACTCTTGATAGCATATGCATATAAGAATTAGACCATGCTTTTAATAGGCATAATTAACCAACGTTAAATAACGTGTAGTTTCCCAAAACATCTAATCATTAATTTCATAATTTAATTTAATCTGGTTCACAATTCTCAACAGCACCCGGTCATGTCAGGTGTGCTGCCATTCGCAATCAATTAGTCTTTTCATGACTTCATTTAAATACCTGTTTTAATTAGATATAGAATAATAACCATGGATGTATGAATGGTTTTAATTATATTGTGAATAATAACCATGGATGTATGAACGAGCTCATGCTCCCTTTTCACTTTTCAGCGCATGTGTTTATTGAAAAGTGTGATTAAGCATTTAAATAGGTTAATTATTGGGTTATCATACACCAAATATTTTTTCAGACAATTTTTGGCCTTATAGATGAAAATCTGCACAATTTTGTGTTTTCTTACTTTTAGACTAGTCATTCACAAAACTTCTGTTTAAACGTCAGGGAAATTAGCCACTAGGAACAGCTTGTATACATGCAGAACTACCATTAGTGTACGAATATGATTAGCGAACCCAAACCACAGCAGCCTCACAAAGATTACTGTCTGATATTTATACCGTGAAGATGAGGATTTCAATGTCTGCTGCGGCTACAGAAGATGGCACAGACCAGTCCATGATACGATACAAACCCACCGGCCGACCTGGTACAATCTCTGTTATCTACTGTTGTAGACCATGGATAGATAATAATAACGCGGACAGGATTGCAAAAGGTCAGCAAATGTGTTTTATAGCACAAGAGTTCAACGCCATGTTGGACTTCCTTTTCTCTGGGGCTTTCTTTATGATACGTGCGGTGATATGCAGGCAACTAACTATGACTAATTAAATTGTGTATTGATACAAAGCTTGTAGTTTTTTATTCATTACTTTATTATTATTGAAATGCAAATACGGACATAGATATGCTTTTGTCATATGTTGGGCTCTATTACAGCTACTGTTTTACAACTGTAACCCGGTTAAAAATATTAAGCAATATCATTTCATCCAAGCATATAAATAGTGTGATTAAAAAGGTTGAAATTCATTAAAATGTTATAAAAGTGTTAAAAGCAATTTAAAAATATATATTATATGTTTATTGTTTTATTTGAAAAATAATGTATCTGTAAAAACAGTATGTACCAGCATTTATGGGGTTAATTGAGATCGACCGGAACGTAACATCGCAGGTGTTGCAGGACGGACAATTAAAAGAGTAGAGAAAAGACCGAGAGAGTATGGCTGAGGAGAGAGAGCGGTGGAGCGAGAAGGAAGAAGACAGAAGAAGAAAGCATTAACGAAAAGAGACTGTTTATTCTAGTTTGTGAACAAGTTAGTGGAGGCGTTCAACACGGACTCTCCAGAAGACTAAGTGGTGACTTTCCAGTGTGTGTGAGTGAACTACTCAACCAGTGCGGACGACGTGACGCTAGCAACTAATTCAGTAACTAGTATCTCACACGTGACTGTGCTAAGTTAGCAGCAAGCTACCTGTTCGGCAGTGACTGTGGGAAAAGTGAGCGTGGAGCTGCAGACGACGAGCGAGCACCGCGACATCGGCAGTGACGGGTCTTCGTTTCCTCCGGACGGATCTTCTCCTCAACTCACCTCTTCTCCTGCCATCAGCCCGTGTGCATGGATACAACGCTGGTCATTCAGGTACCTTTTTCTTTTCTGTGGCCCAGTCGGGGTGAAGCAGCCAGTGTGTTTTAAGGCTTCCACGAACCCAAGCTACATCCAGGCCTGCATCGATGCACTAAAGGGGTACCCTGTTTTATTTTCCATAAGTTAATAGAGTGCCGGCTTTAGTAATTAAGGTGTGTGGGCCCACATTTTGCATTTAAGTGAATGTAAGGTTTTGCATTGATCCATTGGGGTTAAAAGTTTATTGATATGTGCATATATTTTGGTACAGTGTTTTTCTAAAACAAAACAAAGAATATTTCATTTACTGTGTTTACCTGAAGAAAGAGGGTTATTTCATATTGTGTTATTTTCCTTAAAAAAGAGGGTTAATTCATTGATTGTGTTTCCTGTGAGAAAAGGGACAATTCAAACAGTGTTTACCTTAAAAAGAGGGAATTTATTGTGAAGGTTTAAAAACAAAAAGAGCATTCATATGTATTTTATATTTACATTGCCTTAATCATTTCTTAAGTAAATAATTGAGAACTTGTTTTCTAAAATCTTGTGTTTGTGTATTTCATTACTTACCTTAAAGGAGTAAATCATTCATTTCTGAGACATACAGAGTTCTGAAGGGTTTAAAATCTTTGTTAAAAATAGAGGTTAAAGGTGAAGTCATAGGTAAGTTAAAAACAGTTCATGTGTGTAATTTAAAACAGAGAGATTCAAAACAAACATTAAAACTGAGTTAATCAGGGTTAAGAATAGTTGATAAATATATTAGAAGAACCCAAAAGCCCTGCCCTCATCGCTATGACTACCGAGGGGAGCGCTACATAAAATGGAGGCACCGCTGGGATAGTTTTGGATTTCTCAGTTTAAAAAAAAAAAAAAAAAGAAAAGTATAAAAATTAAACCTAAAGGAAAAAAGTTAGCGTTAAAGGCAAAGTAACTAAAGTGCTAACCTAATTTATAAACAGCATTAACATGGCAACAACAGAACTAGTGTCAGAGTTAAAACGCTGGTGCCGTGGTGAGGGTTTGGATGAGACGTATGCGCTTATGACCATCGTCCCAGAAGAAGTAGAGATCCATGAAGTGGAAGAAACACTGGAAACTATCAAGTCTTTGGGATGGGTGCGTGTCCGTGGGAGAAACTTCAGTGCAAGACTAAACCAACGGATGGTTTTGTGTGAAAGTAGAGAGACTGTGAAAGAGGAGAGTGTTCCTCCTGAAGTTAAACCGGCTGATGGTGGAGAGGCGTGGCCTGTTATCATCATTGGAAAGGCACAGGCAGCTGCTGAAGAGTTTAACAGTAAACTGAAAGGGTTGCTGCAGGCTGAAGGTAAAACAATGGAGGACCTCCAATCACTATTCCCCAGTACACCCCCACCCACTAGCTCCACTGAATCTATCCTTCGCGCTGTCGGAGATTTGTTGGACAAGACAACTAAACCAGCTGATGGAGGGAGTTATGGTCGACTACGCATGTTCTCAGGAGCTCTACCAACGCCGCCAGGTGAGGAACCGTTTGACCATTGGCTAGAGCAGGCATGGCTTCTGGTGGAGGAGACTGAATGCTCGGACAGAGAAAAAAGACGCAGACTTATTGGAAGTTTAAAGGGGCCCGCACTAGAAATTGTGAAAGCAGTGCGGCACGCAAATCCTGATGCCAGCCCAAAAGAGTGCTTGGAAGCCCTTGAAAGTGTGTTTGGAAGTGCTGAGTCCGGTGATGATCTCTACTTTGCTTTCAGATTGATGCAACAGCAAAAAGGAGAGAAACTATCAGATTTCCTTCGACGTCTAGAGAGGTCTCTAGCCAAGGTGATTCAACGAGGTGGTCTTCCTGCTAGCTGCATGGATCGAGCCCGACTGGAGCAACTGCTAAGAGGTGCTATCGCTTCGGACCTGATGCTGATCCAGCTGCGCTTGAGAGAAAGGAAGGCTGCACCCCCAAACTTTCTACAGCTTCTGACTGAGATTCGTGCTGAAGAAGAGTATGAGTCTTCTAGAAAGAAGCTCAGCGCTTCAGTACACCAAGTGCACGTTAATCCAGAAGTGGATACACGGCAAGCTGAGATCCAGAGCTTAAAGGCGGAAATAAAAGAACTGAAATCAATGGTTGCATCAGTAGTGACCCAATCCACTCCAGTCAAAGAGGATTACAGGGAGACTACACCCATCAATGCACCGCCTGGACCCGAGAACCGGCAAGACGCCGAGCTGGCTGCCTTGAAAAAACAACTGAAAAGACTAAAGCAGAAAACTAGCAACAAGATGTCTGAACAAGACGCTGCAGTTTCAACCATGGAGGTTTCAAAACAGTACTCCAACTCTCCCAAAGGAGCACCGAAAAAGTCAGAAGACAATTTCTGCTACAGGTGTGGTGAGAGCGGACATTTTGCCACCAAGTGCCGCAACCCTGAAAATCAAACCAAAGTTATCAGAAAGCTAATTCATGCTTTAAAGATGACAAAAGACAAACAGCAGTCTGGCGATTCCACTGCCAGTGAAGTGAACTGTGGGGTCAAGAAAAGTGCTGTTACCTCATCGGAGCCGGCTGGCATCCCTGAAGGCTTGATTGGTCCACCCAGTATCGTACCTGTGAAAGTAAATGGACATTGCTGTGATGCGTTGTTTGATAGTGGCTCGCAGGTCACCATTATCTTCGAGTCTTGGTATCAAACTTACCTGTCTGATGTTCCCATACGTCCTGTGTCTGGTTTAGCTCTGTGGGGACTAAGTGAATCCGAGGGCAGTTATCCCTACCGTGGGTACGTAGTGGTCGACGTTGAATATCCAGCAAAGGTTGCAGGTGCCGACCAGACGGTGACCATCCTTGCTCTTATCTGCCCCCAGCCCCGAACTGCAGACCAGACTCCTGTCATTGTAGGGACCAATGCCAGTCATATCCGACGTCTTGTGCAGCAATGTAAAGACAACGGCATTGACATCACACAGACACTGGGGATACAGTGTTACAGAGACAACAATCCAGCATCAACTATCACAGCCACAGCCCTGGAAGAGAGAGATGATGTTGGCTGTGTGTTATGGCAAGGCCCTGGCCCACTGACTCTGCCCCCTGGTGGTGACTGTAGTGCAGTCTGCAAAGTCGAGTACAAACACCAAGTCGACAAACAGATCCTGATGGTGGACTCGTCTCCTCTAACGTCACTCCCTGCTGGTGTGCTACTTCAGCCAATGGTGGTGCCCAGCGAAGACGTGAACGTCAGCCATTTCAGAATCCTGGTCCAAAATGAGTCCTTGACAGAGACTGTTATACCAGCGGGAACAGTTATCGGGCATATGTATCTGACAGATGCAGTTACTCACCTTTCTCCGTCCAAGACAGCTGACACCGAGTTGGATCCAAACCTGATCAACTTTGGAGACTCACCTGTCTCGGAGGAGTGGAAACAGAGACTCCGTCAGAAGCTATCCACAAGGTCCCAGGTGTTCTCGCTTCACGAATGGGACGTCGGATTGGCAAAGGGAGTAGAGCACATGATCCGGATGTCAGATCCACGGCCGTTCAGGGAGCGCTCTCGTCGCCTGGCCCCAGCTGACCTGGAAGACGTGAGAAAGCACCTCCAAGAACTGTTGCGTGCAGGGATCATTAAAGAGTCTCGTAGTCCCTATGCATCCCCAATCGTGATTGTTCGCAAAAAGACCGGAGCCGTGAGAATGTGTATTGACTACCGATTGTTGAACAGCCGAACAATCCCCGATCAGTACACAACACCTTGTATTGATGATGTGTTGGATTCAATGACCGGAAGCAAGTGGTTCTCCGTTCTTGATCTGCGGAGCGGTTATTACCAAATTGCTATGGCTGAGGAAGATAAGGAAAAGACGGCATTCATCTGTCCACTGGGGTTCTTCCAGTTCGAGAGGATGCCGCAGGGGATAACTGGAGCCCCAGCCACATTCCAGAGATTAATGGAGAGGGCTGTGGGTGACATGAATCTGCTGGAAGTCCTTGTCTACCTCGACGATCTGATAGTATTTGGCCGAACTTTAGAAGAGCATGAAGAGAGACTTCTTAAAGTTCTTGATCGTCTGGCAGAGGTTGGATTAAAAATCTCGTTCGACAAATGTCAGTTCTGCCTCCCAAAGGTAAAGTACCTTGGACATATCGTGTCGGCAGATGGAGTATCGCCTGACCCATCCAAGATAGAGGCAGTTACCACTTGGCCACAGCCTACGCACCTGAAGGCTCTTCAATCCTTCTTGGGATTTTGCGGATATTACCGCCGTTTCATCGCCAATTATGCCGCCATTGTCAGGCCATTGTCTGAACTCACAAAAGGCTACGCTCCAACCCAGAGGGGCAAGAAACCTGAGAAAGACAACACAAAGACTTACCTCAAAGAGTCCGAGCCTTTTGGTGAGCGATGGGACCAGTCCTGCACCGAGGCGTTCCACGAGATTATCCACTGCCTTACCCATGCACCTGTGTTGGCCTTCGCGGATCACAACAAGCCATACGTCCTGCATGTAGACGCCAGCTTGAAAGGGCTTGGCGCCGTCCTATATCAGGAGCACAGTGAGGGTCTGAGACCAGTTGCCTTCGCCAGCAGGAAGCTGAAGACATCTGAGAGGAACTACCCCCGTTCACCAGCTGGAGTTCCTGGCCCTTAAGTGGGCGGTTGTGGATAAATTCCATGACTATTTGTATGGGGTCAGATTCACAGTACGTACGGACAACAACCCGCTCACGTATGTACTGTCGACCGCCAAGCTCAGTGCTGTGGGGCACAGATGGCTCTCTGCCTTATCCACCTACGACTTCGATGTCAAGTACCGACCAGGCAGGCACAACATAGACGCAGACCTGCTCTCGAGGAACATGCCTGATGAGAGTTCAGAGGAATGGACGACCATACCACAGTCTGGTGTGAGATCCATCTGCAAACGAATCTGCATCCCTGGTACTGCGGGCAGTCCACCGAGGTATGTAGATCAGTTGGGAGCTTCTCCTGAATGCGTGCCCGATGTCTTTGCATTCCCGACTCACCTGGAGTTGAAATCATTGGGACAAATGTCGAAGCAGGAGCTGATAGAAGCTCAAGAGGATGATCCAGCCATCCAACTTGCCATCCAAGCGGTTAAAAATGGAAAATGGCCTGAAGAAAATGGATCCAGCCCTGAGAGTTTTCGTCTTAAAAAAGAGATGGGGAAGCTAATGATGAAGGACGGGCTACTCCATCGCTTAAGCAAGCGACCCTCCGGAAAAGAACTGACTCAACTTGTCTTGCCAAGCGGGTTCAGAGAACTGGTGTTGAAAGCCACGCACGATGATCTAGGACACCTTGGTATTGAAAGAACTACAGACTTGTTGAGAAGCCGATTCTTTTGGCCGAAGCTTGCAAGCGATGTCGAGCAATACATAAAGAACTGTGGAGCGTGTGTCACGCGGAAGACCCCTTGTCATAGGGCAGCACCTTTGCATCATATTTCGAGCAGTGGACCAATGGACCTCGTGTGCATTGACTTTCTTTCAATGGAACCAGATTCTGCAGGCATTGGAAATGTTTTAGTGGTCACGGATCATTTCACTCGTTACGCCCAGGCTTTCCCTTCCCGAAATCAGAAGGCGCAAACAGTGGCGAAGATCCTGGTGGACAAGTATTTCTTGCATTATGGTCTGCCAGCAAGAATCCACTCCGATCAGGGGAGAGACTTCGAAAGCCAGCTAATCAAAGAGCTTTTGAAGATGATGGGGATCCGGAAATCACGGACTACCCCTTACCACCCGCAAGGAGATCCGCAGCCCGAGAGATTTAACCGAACTCTTCTTTCCATGCTGGGAACCCTGGGGTGTGAGAAGAAAAAGCAGTGGAGCAAACATGTTGGTTACCTTGTTCACGCCTACAACAGTACCAAATGTGACAGTACAGGGTACTCACCCTATTTCTTGATGTTTGGCCGCGAAGCAAGGCTTCCCGTAGACTTGTGCTTTGGAACCTCTCCTGATGGCGAAGCGGAGGGTTGCCATTCACGCTATGTAGCCAAGCTGAAAGATGACTTGCAAAGAGCCTACAAGCTTGCTTCTGACACAGCCTACAAGACACATCAGAGGAACAAAAGATCCTATGACAAAAGAGTTGGATTCCAAACCCTGGAGATCGGTGACAGAGTGTTACTGAGGAACTTGGGACTGAAAGGAAAACATAAATTGGAGAGTCGTTGGAGTCCTATCCCTTACGTGGTTCTAGGAAAGATGCCCAACCTTCCAGTGTACAACGTGAAACCGGCAGATGGAGGAGGAGGAGTCAAAACTCTCCATCGTGATCATCTCCTTCCAATCGGACAGTTGGTAAGAATGCCGACATTGGAGGTTGAGGACAAGTCACATGTCAAGACAAGAACAAGAGCTGAGACACAAAAGAGATCAAAGAAAGTCTTACCTGAAGTACAGAAAGTTCTTCAAGAGATGCAAGAGAGCATGGATTCCTCTTCGGATGTTGAGTATTATGGACCTGAAAAACCCTATAGTACTTACCTGAAAGAAATCCTGGAAAAGGAAAGAGATACTGCTGGACAGTCAAATCTCATCCAAGATGATGGTGATTCTTCTCAACAGTCAGATGGAAATCCTGCTGAGGACAGCTTGTCAGAGGACGAAAGTGTGGAGGAGGAACACAACAGCGTGAGAGAAGAGGATGGAGATCAAGATTCTGAGGAAGAAAGTGATCCAGAGTCTGATAACCCTTGCCACGATAAGCACCCCGAGACAGTCACTAAGACAAAAGTGATTAGCAAACCTGAAAACCGTCCAAAAAGAATAGTGAAACCAGTCATCAGGTTAACTTATGATGAGCCTGGTAGAGGTAAAGATCAGCCTCTCACTATTGTACATAGAGGAGTTGTCATTAAGATTGGCAAGAGTTAATTTAAACAAGGTCATGCACCCTTTCCACTAGTTACCATTAAAATAAAAAGTTCATTATGGTTGATGAGGACATCAAAGACTTTTACAAGGGGGAGGGTGTAACCCGGTTAAAAATATTAAGCAATATCATTTCATCCAAGCATATAAATAGTGTGATTAAAAAGGTTGAAATTCATTAAAATGTTATAAAAGTGTTAAAAGCAATTTAAAAATATATATTATATGTTTATTGTTTTATTTGAAAAATAATGTATCTGTAAAAACAGTATGTACCAGCATTTATGGGGTTAATTGAGATCGACCGGAACGTAACATCGCAGGTGTTGCAGGACGGACAATTAAAAGAGTAGAGAAAAGACCGAGAGAGTATGGCTGAGGAGAGAGAGCGGTGGAGCGAGAAGGAAGAAGACAGAAGAAGAAAGCATTAACGAAAAGAGACTGTTTATTCTAGTTTGTGACCAAGTTAGTGGAGGCGTTCAACACGGACTCTCCAGAAGACTAAGTGGTGACTTTCCAGTGTGTGTGAGTGAACTACTCAACCAGTGCGGACGACGTGACGCTAGCAACTAATTCAGTAACTAGTATCTCACACGTGACTGTGCTAAGTTAGCAGCAAGCTACCTGTTCGGCAGTGACTGTGGGAAAAGTGAGCGTGGAGCTGCAGACGACGAGCGAGCACCGCGACATCGGCAGTGACGGGTCTTCGTTTCCTCCGGACGGATCTTCTCCTCAACTCACCTCTTCTCCTGCCATCAGCCCGTGTGCATGGATACAACGCTGGTCATTCAGGTACCTTTTTCTTTTCTGTGGCCCAGTCGGGGTGAAGCAGCCAGTGTGTTTTAAGGCTTCCACGAACCCAAGCTACATCCAGGCCTGCATCGATGCACTAAAGGGGTACCCTGTTTTATTTTCCATAAGTTAATAGAGTGCCGGCTTTAGTAATTAAGGTGTGTGGGCCCACATTTTGCATTTAAGTGAATGTAAGGTTTTGCATTGATCCATTGGGGTTAAAAGTTTATTGATATGTGCATATATTTTGGTACAGTGTTTTTCTAAAACAAAACAAAGAATATTTCATTTACTGTGTTTACCTGAAGAAAGAGGGTTATTTCATATTGTGTTATTTTCCTTAAAAAAGAGGGTTAATTCATTGATTGTGTTTCCTGTGAGAAAAGGGACAATTCAAACAGTGTTTACCTTAAAAAGAGGGAATTTATTGTGAAGGTTTAAAAACAAAAAGAGCATTCATATGTATTTTATATTTACATTGCCTTAATCATTTCTTAAGTAAATAATTGAGAACTTGTTTTCTAAAATCTTGTGTTTGTGTATTTCATTACTTACCTTAAAGGAGTAAATCATTCATTTCTGAGACATACAGAGTTCTGAAGGGTTTAAAATCTTTGTTAAAAATAGAGGTTAAAGGTGAAGTCATAGGTAAGTTAAAAACAGTTCATGTGTGTAATTTAAAACAGAGAGATTCAAAACAAACATTAAAACTGAGTTAATCAGGGTTAAGAATAGTTGATAAATATATTAGAAGAACCCAAAAGCCCTGCCCTCATCGCTATGACTACCGAGGGGAGCGCTACACAACGCTCAAATGTGATGGCAGCCGCTTTAGTGACTCGATATCCTGTACAACCAAGCCCTCTCACCCAGATGCAAACAAGTTCCTGTGGGGCACAATGCACCATGGACATTGTAGTAAAGTGACAATATTATACAACTCACGTCTGTAGTTTTTTGAGCGTTTTTGTTTGGGTTTCGAGAGTGCGGGACACTATGAGTTAATAAAAACGTGGCTGTGGCGCTTTAATGCAGCTGAGAATTCTTGAAAGGTGCCCGCCAGCGCAAATAAATGCTTGGCATTTCTATTCCTGTCTTGTATTTATTAAAGCACTCGAGATCCCACCTCCACTCCGTCAGAAAAGAGGCAAAAGCCAGAAGAAAGAAAAACAAACAGCCTATGTGACCTAAAAAATAAAGAGAAATGTCTTATTCGCAGCTAAAGGGCACATGAAGCTCCAAAGTACAGCACAACACTCTTACCAACGTAATCCAAATAATTATTTTCTCTTTTTTTCTACATGGGTCATGCACACACAAATTACAAAGACCATAAATATTTAATGATTGCAATCACTGTGAGGACAGACCTCTAATAACTCAAAGGGATGTATTAAATATTTATCAGGGACTGAGATCCGATGCTTCCTCCTGCAGGAAGTTCAGTGACCCCCAACTACGTGGACAACTCAACGTCCAGCGTGTCGCCCTGGTGCTCCTGCCCCGCCACGGGGAACCAGAGAGACGAATGCAACGGCTTCCTGGGCTACTTCTCCGACAACATCTGTCTCCGTGAGTCTCATACAGTATATCAGTCAGTATACTGTATATAAGGAATTCACCGACCGACATATTTTTTGTTTTCGTTGATTAAATCGGAGGGTTTGAGGTGAGATGGTCGAGAGGTAGTGTGAAGTGTGCTTGTTGTTATTTGAGTGATGTTGTTGATTTCGTTTTGAGTGTATGCCATGTTTCGTCTATTTTGAGTTGCACCATGAGGCAAAATCGTCTAGGTGACCCTTCCTTTTACAGTCCCCTATTTACCCGGTAAATATATGAATAGAATAGAATGCCTTTTATTGTCACTATACGCATGTACAATGAGATTAAAAGCCAATAACAATAACAATGCAACAGTGAAAAAATATATGAAATATAAAATTATACAATGGTGGTGTGTATACAATGGTGGATACAAATATGGTGAGTTATAGTATATTTTTGGGTAATTACCACTGGTAATAAGAAGGTAAATGCAGAGGAACTACAGCTGAAATACTAAGAAAAACCTACCCATCAACTCAACTATCAACACAACTAATGACCAATAGTAATTACCCAATAATGTACTATAATTTACCATATATTTACCGGGTAAATATATGACCTGCTGATATTGTACCAACAACAGCCTGATTTCATTCATCCACCTCCTCCTTTTTCTTCTTCTTTCTTCAAAGAGAGACAATATTTCATTGTCATCACTCCATTGGGTCTGAGCACTCATTCAGAGCCATTTGCAAGTGTTAATTAAATTCAATCAATGAGCAATCAGTGAGTTTCAGAACAGTTCTGAAACCAAATTTCTAAGCCCTGTAGCAACCCCGATATTGGTCTAGATTATGTTATTTATAAGTTATTTATTATGTTGAATTTATGAGTTGTGTTATTGGACCATGACAAGATGTCTGCCTGGGCTAAAGATCTCAGTAAGTTGTAATATTGTGACCCAACCCCTGCAATTGATATTCAATTTTATTTTATTTTTCATTTAGTTTATATTTATCATTATGATTTGAATGCTCTGACTCATGATAGGTGCCATTGATTGCCATTAAATTGTTTCTGTTTTTATTTGTGTCCCCCATTAACCTGCACCTGGCATCCTCCTGTCAAAGCAACACTTTGACTTGTTAAGCAGTTGTGACAGTTTGTGTTTTTCACATGAGTGAGTTTCTGTGTGTGTGTGTGTGTGTGTGTGTGTGTGTGTGTGTGTGTGTGTGTGTGTGTGTGTGTGTCTGGGTGGGTATTTGTCTATGTGTGTGAGTGTGTGTAAATTGTGAGTGTGCGTGTGTGTGTGTCTTTGTCTTCTGTGTCTCTGGTGAAGTAAATATGTGTGTCTCACTGCTTCCTCTGCATCCTGGCATTGCTCTGTCATAGTGAAAAGCTGACTGCTTGTGACCCATTTTCCTCGGGAGTCAATACTAGTGCGTGTGTGAGTGTGTGTGTGTGTGTGTGTGTGCGCGTGTGTGTGTGTTGGGCGACTGCCGCTGCTCCCTCTCTGAGCTTGTGAGTGGGGTGCCAGGCAGCAGGTGCAGTGTCAGAGGCCTGAAGAGAATACTTAGTAATCCATTTCTCCAACCCAGCTAACGCGAGGGAAAACACGTCTATGTTGTGTCGCATTGAAAAGGCCACCATCTCGTTTCACTGCAACAAATGACGAGGAGTCAAGTCAGTTTTATTTGTATGGCCCTTAATCGCCGTTACAGTCGCAAAGGGCTTCACAGGCCATATATTGACACCCCCTAACGCTAGACCCCCAAAGGGCAAGAAAAAACCCACTAATTATCAGGAACTGAGGAGCAGAAGGCAAGCACCTTAGTTATTTTTCAGTCTCAGGACGAATTTCGAATTAGGGCCGCTCCGCCGCCTTTTTTTGGATTCTCGAGATAATTGTGAGCTAACGTAGTTGCGTGGGGTAGCTTCGTTTAATGGTAGATATAGGTCTGGTTTTAACCAGGTTCCCACAATATCCGTCTTATTTTTAACAATTAGATCCTGGACCAAGAGCGCTTTAGTTGAAAACGATCTGATATTCATGAATCCAATTTTGAACTATTTTGACATATTAAAGTTAGAGGGAGTTGGGTTACCACTCAGCTCTCAGGAAGGATAAGTAAGGTAATTACTTGACATTTTTGCAGATTTGCGGTTTCCTTCGCCTGTGGGGTTTACACCTCGAGACAGTATGGGCCACAACGCCAATAGGTGTAGGTGTAATTACTGTACTATAAACCCCCAGTTGGCAGTCGGCGTGTGACCAATATTAAAACATGGAGGCGCCTCAGTGTCAGCATTACATGCTACATCACCCAGGCTAACCGGCTTATTTATCCCATCCAGTGTTGTAGACTCTGCAGCACTGTCTAGTATGTTGCTAGCAGGTTCGCGAATTGCCTGCATCCCAGTGTGCTGTAAGGCTAAGATATCTATCTGTGTTTTCTGACATAATTCAGGCCAAACCCAGTAGGGTGAAGGCCGTCTCTCATCAGCACACCAGGGCGGCCCCACAGTAAGGGTCAGTTTCTACAAAACCTAGGCCCAACTCTTCACTATTTCTACCAAAACGATCATGATTACTCCTGACAGGTAGAACGGGGGCATTTCCGAATTACACACATCACACAGCATAAATATGTTGCTTTTTGTGACGTCTGATTGTCTCATCCTAGCATCGTTGGTGTCGAATTTCAATGCTGTCAAAACTAGTGTCAAAACGAGGAGGGTCAATGTCAGTGGCCAAGGCAGTATCAGATGTTTTCGGGGACATTATGATCCTGTAAAAATTTACAAAAATAAGATGCGTATACTGTAGTAGGTTTAACAAGAAACATGATACAGAAAATGATTCAATTAAATATGTTACATTTGTTAATGTAATTCCAGTTGTCGAACACAATTTGTGGGCCTTTAACCAACTTTTTAAAAAAAAAGGAACAATTGTGATTCACTCTGTTCTGTGAACCTTTTCTTCATGTTCACGCTGAGCCGTCAGTGGAAGGAATGTGATTACATTACAATAAGTAACATACATAAATACCCTATCCCCTGATTTCACTTTGTCTCGATCCACAGAGAATGCCCTCCTGGCATTTGGAAGTGCATTGGACCTGAATCAGCCAGCTCTCAACCAATCGAGCGCGTCCATTCCCAGCCAGCGGAGCAGAGAGAGGCAGAGTACCACTTACCCTCCTGAAACCATGCAGGACATACTGGACACAATCATACCCACACAGGTAATGTTTTGTTTCTTATACTTATACTCTTCTACTACGTATATACTTTTTTTTTTTCTCTCCTTCAAGGCTAAACTTCTCTTCACTCTTAGAGTGAAGCCGTCGTCTGTATAATAACCATAATGTTTGTTTGTGTACCTTCTGCTACTTCTTCAGGCCATCGACGATGAACAGCTACAAGGTCATTCCATCCTACCACCTGACAGCCTCCCAAACTTGTATTCTTCTTCTTCTTCTTCTACTTCTGCTTCTTCTTCTTCTTTGTCTCTGAGCCCAATGCCTTGGGCTGCCTCCAGCGGTCTTCTTCTCCTGTTTCCTCATCTGGTTTGTTATGGACTCTGAAACCGCCAGAGCCTTGGTTGCTAAAGATCCTTGCCAACGATATAGGGGGAAGAAGCAGATGGGAGAGCAAGGAGAGGACCCTCTGGCCTGCCTCTCTCTCTCTCTCTCTCTCTCGCTCTCTCTCTCTCTCTCTAATTTATGTACAGCGTATATGTTTGTTTTTTGGTCTCTGTTCTACCTGTCAATATCACCCTCTCAGCAATCCCAAGGCACTACAGTGTGCAAGAGACAAAGAGGGAGAGAGAGAGAGAGTGGGAGAGGGAGGTTGGTCTGTACATTTGTACATTGCTACTGCATTCAAGTAAAGCCAAAAGAGGTGAAGGACTCGACTACAACTAACCCAGCGCCAAGCTTCTCAACCAACATATAATTTCTTTTTTCTTGACAGCTGATATCCAAGTCGGAGTGTGTATGTGTGTGTGTGTGTGTGTGTGGGTGTGTGTGTGTGTGTGTTCACGTGTGTTTATCGCTTGACTTTGAACAACCGTGTGTTACCTGTGTGAAGACCTGTATAATCAAAACAAAGCTCTTGCCAGAAAATAGTGTAATAGAAGACAAAAAAGCGGCTTGGCGTTAAATTACATTTGCCTCTTGTTAGTCCTTTCTCGCCGTGGAGTAATTGAAGAAACTGGAGGGACGCCACTTGAGTACACTGCCCCGCAACTACAACTGATTAAGGGGTCAATACTGAAATAGTGGTCGGGATTGAGAGACAATTGAGTAGCGCGACCGCTGCACACACTGTGGGTCGAAGGCCACAAGACACTACAGACGTTCATGGACACTTTGTTGCAGATCCCTAGAAGACGGACTCAGACGGTTATTGGCCCTTTTTCCTCAAAGCTCACAGGCCCTCTTTCTCGGCCGAGGCTCTGTGTTCAGAACAAACACTAATCCATGGGCATCATTGAATGGGTGTTATGACAAAAAAAACTAAAAACACTACCCCTCGACCTGTATTATCTGGATTTTCTCTTGTGTTTATTTCGAGGAGGAGAAGATGCCGTTTTTGTCGTGTTTTTTAATCTTATTGTGTAAGTGGACATGAAGTTAGAAGGACCTGGGATTTACAGTATGTGCCATATAGGACAAGCTTCACGTGACTTGCCAAGCGAGGGGGGGGGAACAGCATGCAGCTGGTCCATGATGACAGTGCTGAAGGAAGCACCATTATCTGTTGGCTGTGGTTGTGAAATTACGAATTGCAAAAAAAAAAAAAAAAATGGTTCTGCAAATAAAGGTTTTAAGATCACGATGGCTTTACATTAACTTCCTTTGACCTCAGCAGCAATCACGTTCTCCAGCAGCTCCACTCAATCACTCTCTGATCTATTTGAAGGAGTTGGACTATACCGCTTGTAAGTGTGGTTTCACAAAGTTGATCTATTCTGAATATACATCTAGACTGAAACAATGATACAGTCAGCAGAGGTAATAGTGCACACCAACTGGGTTTTTCTATCAAATCTACCTAAATACTGTTAAGAATTGACATGACTTGATGGTTTGCATCAATCAATAAAGATTAAATGATACAAATACATTACTAATTACATTATTAAAACAACAGAAGTAAAAAGGCTTCAGTACAGGCCCTTTCAAAATGTAAGGTAAAAAATGGAAAAGGAAAAAAAAAAAACGAATTTAAGAGGAATTTATAAGAAAAAGATATATCTGTCAATATAGCCTATGTTTGCTTTCTTTAACCTCGCTTCGAACTCAAGTTGGTCATGTACATCTGGATGCAATTAACTCCTCAAATAAGCAAAGGAAGAGAACACCTCCCACTTGGAGTCGTGTATGAAAAAATCAGCCTAATGCATATGAATGCTCTTGTCTTTTAAATAATTGAACAGAATGTTGCCTTGGAGAGGCGCTGTGATGAGAAAATAAACAAGGTGTCGACACCCAAGAGGGTGAGGGGGGGGGGGGGGGGGGGGGTGGACTCCCAATAAAATTCTACTTCCGAACGTGGGAGACAAACAGGAGCGTAAAGCGTTGGCTACCTTGATACCATCCTGGATGCCATATGTTGTTTCCACCGAGTTGGCACAGAAAGGGTCTCAAGGGTACTGCTCTTGAAATCTCTTTGGAGGGTTGGATTTTCAAAATAAAGGACCACAGGGAGAACCAGTGCTTCCTACACTTAACATAATGATAATAGAAAAGGCAGGGGTGGTGAATGTTAATGGTTAGCATACTGTATGCCCATGTGTCTTACCTACCAGTCTTTCCGGGGGGTAGTTGTCTCTTTTCCGATCCATTGAGGTTCAACCAAATTAAATTCCACGTCCTCAAGCAACATGGAGGGGAAACAAAGTTAAGCGTGATATAATTGAGATTTTAACAACATCAAATCACGCAATGTATATAGTGTGCTTGGGATGTAGGCAAAAAACTAAACAAAAAAATTGAAGACTTAGCAGCTTAGCAGGAACCCAACTGTTGACACTGCTGAAAACGTCTTTTGATAGCAAATAGTTTTTGATGAAAATGTCGGATCCATCCTTTCCAAAACCTAAGCTCTACTACCTTGTACATCCAATCCAATGTTATAGCTCTGCTATCAATCTAAACTATGTTAAATGGCAAAATACTGAAGACATTCATTGCAATGTGGGTTAGCAATGACATTTGTTATTATGCTCTATTTACAGCAAAATGTTACTTGCCATAACGTTTGGGAATAAATTCAAAGGTGCAAAATGGAGTGAGCAAATATGTGGCTGTTACTTCTATCCACTTTGACTGCTTTTGAATTCGCTTGAGATGAGCTTCAGTGCTGAGCAAGAAAAGGCCTTTTCTTGGCGTCAGAAACGGTTCAGCATAAGAGTTGGTTTATCTGATCCACAAAATAACATATTTACATTGAGGAAAACATTTCCTTTGAAATTGAAGGCTTACAAAACAACAGTGTGTCTCAGAGTAATACCTCATTGTTACTTTTATTGTCCTCTTATTTCCTGTTTAGAAACCTGGTGTAGAAAAAAACCTGCAAACGTTGAAAGGTATTTCAACCGTTGAAGAGAGACAACTCTTTAAACCCTTTGAATATAAACATATAAAAACACTGTATAGTATCCAATATCTGTATAAGAGAAATTGTTAAAAAGAAGACTTCGCCTTGCACATTCAGAGTGGATTTGATGGATAATTTCACCTGGAGTAGGTGTTACAACATCTACCTTGTACTCTGTCATGGAAAAGACATATTTTTCATGGTGGTGTCAAGGTGCTTAAATATTTACCACAGAAAACAGCAGGGACTTGCTTTCCTCAGCTTTCCGGTCTGTGATAGGTTATGAGATAGAGATGGTTAAAAAATGTTTGGGGTGTATATTCGAATCGAGAGGGGCCCGCCACATAGTTGTAGGTTGTCAACGGCTGATGGATAGAAAAACACTATGCCATTCAAAGGGAATCTACTACATAAGAGAGTAGAGCCATGTTATATCTTGGTCTGTGTTTGTCTTTCTAGCTTTGCCTCAAGGACCTTCTTGTTTTATTTCACTCTGACCCAATACATCTCTCTCCTCTACTTCAATTCTTGCCGACAATGACTCTCCGACTCGAAGAAGCGATCGATACACAACGATTGAGTGTGCGCCTCATCCTCTTTTCCACATGATCAGAAGTTTATACAACTCATGCTTTGCTATTCAAGGCCATTTCAACGTTTTCATTTCTCCAATATCCTCCAAAACTAATTTTTGCAAGGTAAATTAGAATTGATTTTTCCTCCAATTAATCAGTGGTACAAACAAACAAAGAGCATGGACATATGACACGGGTCCACTCATGACTCATGTTTTTGTTCCTTTCTTGTACTCAGAGGAATGACAACATCGCCATGATTGATTTAAAAACCACAACCATGAAAGTGTGATTAATGTGAACTGATTTCCTTTCCTCATACAGTGTTATAAAATGTATGAGAAAACTATGGCCTTACCTGATTGTGGTAGGTGAGGTACTGTGGTCGTCACATCAGTCTTACATCATTTACTCATTTGTGATGCATGGGAGCATCGCCTTAAATATCAAATATAGAACGTGGGTGGATTTATTCGGGAAGTCATACTGAGATGCCGTTTTTGGGGGGGAGGAGACATCATTTTTTGGTATGTGGTAATGTACTTATTGACAAGCGTGAAGCGTGATTGGACTCTATCATGCCAAGACATTGAGGCAAGATGCACATTTACATGAGCCTGTGCTTCGGTCTGTGAGACCACGGCTTGTTTAATCCCTAGAATGAGATTTGTTATTATTCTGCATGGTGTTTAATTAGTTCAACTGTGCTAATAATATTTCTGAAGGGCATATTTGTTTTTATTACTCCCAACACTTGTTGTCCCGCTCTTGTTCACTATACTCTCGAGGAGACGAGTAGTATCAACCAGTGGGTGAACAGGAGGAAATGGGCAATTTGGAAATGAGGCGGATAAGCTGATTCAGTGTCATTAAAGGTGACTGACCTTCTGACTTGCTTTATGTAACAAATAAACCATTATTAGACCAGTATTGGAAGATCTTGTATGACGGGGTGGTGATGCAGCCGAGGTACATTATTTTCAAATAACAGGACAGCCTGGAGTGGTTTATTTTGATTATACCAACAATGATTAGATATTAGTTGCTTTCATCTATAACGTTATTGCTTTTTTATCAACTTAATCAGCTGAAATTAAAATATTCTTCTGTAGTGCTGTTGAGCATATTGTTTTTGCATTGCCGTGGAAAGATCTGGTCGATAGTTGTATTTGACTGCTGTTTTTAATGTTGGATTTGTAGCACATTGGTTTGAAAGGGGGTTAAAAGGCAGGTGGTGTCCCCGTCACTGAAAAGTAATGCACACCCGTGTAACGTTTATGACCAATCAGCATCAGGCTGTGGTATAAAATGTGTTATTGGGACAGTGAGGACAGCGGCGGTTGACGAGAACATCTCCAGATCCAGCGAGCGGAGTCAGGGCTATTGGAATGCAGCCCAGCTCTGCCGGCTTGTGCTCTTTTCCCCATTGTTTCTGATACCACTTCATTTTCTCTCAGACAGTAGTGGAGGCTATACCACCAGTGGTATAGTGGTAATGACTTAGAACAGTCATTTGCGTCTTTTCCAAAGCATTGCTAGAGTGTATGCATTTATTAGCACTTCAGCATGTGCATGCCAGCTAACTGCTCATTTGAATCGATATTCGTTATGGTATCATCATAAAGAATATGCTTCAAAGTAGACATGTACAATTATAGGCATTGTAAATCCATTCTTATGAAAACTAGGTGTCCATTTATGTTTTTTTGTGTCTGCATTTGCCCATGTGTTTGTGAAAGAGTGTTTATAATTGATCACCATGGCATGATGAATGCAGCGCTGAACCGTAAAGGGAATTTACAAAAGAGTACTGTTCCAAGGTATTTCCATCAATCACAACACAATGTTTAGCTATGCTTTACTATACTATCTATACATCTATTATATCTTTATTCTTACTTTATTATTTGTATTCTTATTTTTAATTCTCTCATATCTTCATTGTCACCATGTAGCTGCAGTCAAAAGGTTTGGCTGCATGTAAGAATTTCACTCGCTCCTTTATACTTTGTGTAAATTTGTGATGTGACAATAAAGTTTAATCTGAGTCAATCACCCGCCTCGGTTACATTTCCGGGGCGGGATGTATTTTCATGAAATTAAAAAATACCTTGGACATAGTCCTACATTTCTGGAACCGGCTATTCAAACTTTGGCTACCTTAAAATACAGAAGTATTGGAGCATTTAACATAATAGTGCAAGCCACTTGTCTTGTCTTGAGAGACTACTCTGTGTATAATTTCTGCTTGCCTGGCGATCAGTTCCCCACAGCTCCTCTGGGGCAGACGCCACTGTGTCCCCAGAGCAAGAGAGGGCTGCTGTGGGCGATCAGCTGGAGATGTCCATGAGCTGGCCCAGCCCTCGCTGTGTCTCTCTGGCCCCCAACTAAATGCTAACCTCAGAGGCCCAACATCTGAGGCCAAGGGTCCCTTGGGGGAGATGACCGAGCTGCCTAGACCCTCAACTTGCAATTTTGCCTGCAGGGGCCTTTTTTTTTGTTAAAGCAACTGTTCAAGCAACTACTCTCAATTTTCCTGGGACGCTATTTCACGGTGTGTTAGTTAACATTTTGACACTGTGGGCATCCAGACTCTAACAGCAAGTTGTAATTCATGGCTTACGCATTTTTATTACGGCGCAGATATGATACAGCAGTGCATGGTGAAGAGTGTGTCCTCACTTCAATGTAATGGATATAGGAGATATGATTGCCCTTCTAACAATACAATTACATTTACTTTATATGTATGTATGTATGTGTATTTATTTACTCTTTATTTTGCTTTGTATTCTTTATCGTTCAGCTGAACACAGCTTAAAAAATAAACTAAATGATGAAATGGTGACATTAATGCACTGTACTAGAGAATAATTGGGATGTCAACTGGCTAATGGGCATGATACGTGACCTTAATTCAAGGTACACAAGTACAAGGTGATACTCACTAGTGTGAGGAGGAATCAATACATGTCTCAAATAGGCGCATCGTACCATTATTGGCTCATAAAACCTTGCCATATTGCTTTAACCTCTCGTTGGAGCTGCTAAATCATTGTGATGCTTGATCTTGACTGAGGTTATGTTAGGCCGCACAGCCACAACACTGCTAATCATCTCATGTTGGCTCAGGAACAGGGTGACCCGGGTCCAAATGAATGGTTTAATTATATTCACCTGAAGATATATGAAGGTTAAGAAGGCCCTGTTGTGCTTTATAATCAACACGGTAGCCAATTGCCTTTGCAGCAAAGCTAAATTATGGGTAATGTTGAACTAATTTACTACTAATTTACTACTACTTACTAATGTTGTCGCATTGCTCTATTGATAGGAATTCAATGCGTCACTTTCTTGGTACATTTCAATGTCCATAGACCTTTCAACGACAAGGTAGAAGCAAAGCACTGTTTTGGCCTTGAATCCACAATGCACAATTGTGCATTACAAAAGACACCACACACACAAATGCAAGGGGAATTGTCCATGTGATACGATGCGTTGATGTCAAATGGTTTCACTAGCAGTAATTTCTTCTGTGTGTTCATGGTCTATTGATAAACAGGGATTTCTGGAGGCAACAGGCTGTTGTGCTGTTGGTTTCTGGAGATGTCAGGTCACATCTGATACCAGCCATGCCCTCACCCGGTGTAGTCGTAGCAGAAGAAAAAAATGCTGGAGATTGGAGCAAGCAGCAGTTTTGCCTGGAGCTAAGTCTCCGGTTGAGTAAGGATATGGATACAGGGTTGGCATGTTTGCTTCCTTCCTATCTTTCTCGCAGACATCTACCAAAGGCTGGCAAGCATTTCCACTGGTTGGTTTCCAACTGTAAGCTACCTTAGCACCTGCTCAGAAGCAACATATCACCTCCTCCATCCGACCCTGCCAGAGGCAGAGAGGTAAGACAGATGTGCCTGTTTTTCGGGCCAAAGTGTCAGAAAACATATATGAGGTATAAAACATTCATAGTGGAGAAACCCTCGCTTTCACTTAGGGCTACAGCCAATCTTTCACAAACTCATTTGATTACCTTCTTTTTAGCATTCACACATATATCAGGAAAAGGCAAGGTATATAATGGGGAACAAAACAACTGTTGGTCTGTGGGTGATTTGTTCAAATGACATGCCACATTGACTGAACATTAGGTTAAGACTAGACTGCCCCCTATTGCTTTTGGAATAGGTTTCAGGCCTTTAACATCTTAAAAACATAACTAATACTGTATTTTAAAATCCTACCAGTAATTACATGACTTATGCATATGCATAGATATAATTACATATGTTATTACATATTATTAAATAAAAAAAACACATGAATTACTATCAATGTTCCTATAGTGCTCTGAACCAAACCCACAAAACGCATTGTGGCTTTGTCCTGAAATATCTCTTCTCAACATACACACACACACACACACAAACACACACACACACACACACACACACACAAACACACACACACAACACACACACAACACGTGTGTTGTATTGAAGGCTGTTAAAGAGTAGAGTAGATTGTACAGATTAGGATCCTATGTTGCGGTTCAGTACCTTGCTAATGGGCACTTAGCAGAGGCGGTGGGTATACTGTAGATGTAACCCGAGCCCTCTGGAATAGGACTACACACTCACTGTTGGACATGGGGATTTGAACCAATGACCTTGCCATCCTTTCCCCCCATTTTTTTGCTTTTGATATACAGATCAAAAAGTTTCAAGTTCTATGCAAATGAAGGAGGAATGTCACCAGAAAATGGCAAATGTCACCTAAATGCGGAGATATGAAAGATAGACAAACCTAGACAAGAAAAATCTCCTCTGCTTGCTGTGTTTATATAGTCGATTCTGAATCTGAAACTCCCGCCCCCCCCCCCCCCTCAGCCTTATTAGTGTTGCCTCAACGCCTCAAGGCCGCTTGGCCAGGAAATATGTCACCTATCCGCGTCATTATGTCTCCATTTCTCTGGCGCTCAGAGAGACAATGTGCCAGAGCCACACACCTTGCCCATTGCCCCTGTTCACACTCAGCCCACAGGAGACCAAGAGCTCACACCGCTGGGTGAGAAACCCAGGCTCACTGATTCCCTTATTGTTGCTCATTAACCCCAGAGTGACCTAGGTCACTCTGTTGCAACCTACAATACACACTAAATGAATCATTTGTGTTTTATTATTTCGTTACGAGGCGTCACATCACTAAGGCTATGCAGGTCATGTGACATCGCGTATGGAAATGGTGTGATGAGAGAAAGGATGTACATCACGCTAAATAAACAAGGCAATCCCAAAAGTCAAAAAAGATGAGATACACAAAAGATTGGTGTGCTGGTCTACTGCTTTAGTTGTCGTTAGTGTCAATGTCAGTAGCTCCATCCCATAATGAATACCCTCGTCAAAAAGGTTGTGTTGTTCCAAAAACAACTCCCATCAAACACCGGGGCAGAGTTAAGGTGGGATGTAGCCGAACACAGCCCAACAAGAGGCCGATTGCTGCAGCTTGAAGAGATTGAAAACCACCCGTGACCCATTCATGCTCATGCACTCATGACGTCCCTCTTTTCCAATTGTACATATGATCGGAGAACCAGTGTAGACGTAACGTGTCAGACGTGTTTGAAATTCCGGTACGGTGTTCAATCCAAGAATATTCATTCATATCATATAGTTTGGGTTTGGTTGTAGGGTTAGGGTTAGGTCTTATGGTATGGTTTTTGGGTTAGGGTTTCATTTTAGGGTTATGTTTTAGGGTTTGGTGTTAGTTTTCCTGGACGGTACCCTGTGGCCCACAGTCCCAGGATGGGTCCCCAAGGTCCCCAGGCTGAGCATCCTACGTACAGGTGATATATAATTAAAGTTTATGTCTCCTGGTTGTTGTTTTTTTAGCTCCAAGTCAGCCTCCTAGTGTTTTTCCCCATACTGTTAATGGACCTCATCTATCATATCTGCATGCTGCCTGCCTCAACCTGACAGTTTGGTTTTTTTCAAATGTTTTCCATATTCCATAATGATTGGATGGTAATATAACTGCCCCACATTTTACCCCTCGTCCTCCATGTTTTAAATGATTTCCATTTAAGGCACAACATGCTAAAGCAAACGCAACATGCCTCTTATAATCAGATGCCCATTCAGGTGGTGGCCTTCACAAACACATTCATGAAGGGAAACAACACGGTACTTTACTGCCTATACCTGATATGACCTTGGCAGAATATTGCCAATTACCTAACCAGATGCGATACTTATGTGTGTAATTGTTGTCCTCACCGTATATCATTAGACTCAGCATTTAGTTTGTGGCATACAGCTGCAGACAGTGGAGAACAGTAAGTGCCTCGCATTGTTTCTTTGTCATTTATCTGATATATATATATATATATATATATATATATATAATATATATATATATATATATATATATATATATATATAACTGGTTTATCATGATATTTCGACCCTCAAATATTACCTGTGTGCCCTAGTTTTTTAATGTGAAACAAAATACCTAATTTGCCATGACAACCTAACTAGTTGTTATTACAATAAACAGTCATGAGTGTATCATTAAAACTGTCCCAACCAACAACAAAAAAACTAACCCAAAAAAAAGAGAAAATGATTGATAGGTAGCCTACCAGAATATTTGCAGAGCAAGACATTTCAGAGCGAGACATTTCCGTAGACAATATCAACAAAAACATTTGTTAAAAAGTTTAGCAATGGCTAGGCCTATAGGCCACCTTTGGACTCATTAAGAAGGAAATTGTGATCTATTAACAAACTCTGTTTTCAGCCTTGCAATGGGGGTTGTTGTCTTCACTCGACTCTTATTGTGAACCCACCCACCTTTTGCTTCATCTTCCTTCTCTTGCATGTTCTGTGTGGACCAGTCACTTTGTAGGGGGGGGGGGGGGGGGGGGGTTGTTCATCATCAAAGGGAGAGATAGCCAGATTGCCAACCTCTCTTTTTGATGATATTGTCCTTTTGTCAAATGCTATGTTAGATAAAGGTGTCATTGACTACATACAACACAAAAACACAATAGCAGGTCATCTTTACCACATTTCTGTTGGAGAGATCACGGAGAAAGTCATCAGTGGATGTATAACCTTATTGGGATAGCTACATGTATTTTTGTCAGGTTCTGTTGGTCTCAATGTAGGCCACACAAAGCCAAAGCAATGAGGTAAAAACAGGGAAGTGATTCTCAGTCTGCCTTGGGCTAGTATAGCTAATGTTTGGCTGAGAAAGGCTGACACAATAAGTTACAGATTGCGCTTGTAGGTGAAGTGGTTCCTATAAACACCGTTTCCATCCTGCATTCCTCACTTTGTATGAAGCTATACATGTTAAAGACGTGTTAAAGACATGTGAACAATTTGCACATTGACATAATTATACCTCAAATACGTGCAAATCAGAGTCAAAATGAGAGCATTGAAGATTTTTTTTTTTTGTGCAATCTGTTTCTTTGTGTTTGGGCTATAATTTCTAACAGCTCTAATCTCTTATAAACTGTAATTGCCAGATCGGACCATCAACTCACATAGTGACAGGCCTTAAAAAAGTAAAACAGCTTATTGTATGTATTGTAGGTATGCAAGTATGTACTGTTAGTTACGAGTGTACGTATGTGTGCGTGTATGCAGGGAGTGATTCATTTAATGCTCAATAGTACACTGTGCATCATGTGATGTTGACCCTGTTGCATTACAAAAGCAATTATGTCCACACGTGGGCATTGTAAGTAGAGAGTCTCCTCAGGGAGTCTTGGAGAAGAGAAGGCTTTGAGAATTGAATGGCCGTTGCCTGATGTGCAGCTGTAGCCAGGTAGGCTACTTGTCATAGACATTAACACCTATTTCACAGCTTAGCTTAGGCCACTCCCCTGCACTTGAAGAGTACACATTTTAACATTACAATAAAGTGGCCAGCGCAGCAGTTTGCAACGGTGCAAATTAAAATATCAATTGTGCACACCTTCTTCCTTCATCTTCTTCTTCCCACACTTCTTGTCACGACCCCTCTTCTGTTGTAGTGTTGAGCACAAGGTCACTCCGGTTGGCAGAGAGGACGCTGTGGTGTTATTAATTTCTAGTGTTGCCGTTCCCTGGGCTTGAAGGCGGGCCTGCAAGAGCACATGCCTTTCCCCCCCCCCCCCACACACTAAAACTTAATGGCTCTTTTGGTTCCCTCCTAAGATCCAAATCAGTTATTTGCAGGTCCAACTGTGGCTGCTCCACCAAAGACAACCACCCGACCATCCTCCTGAAAGATGCATGCAGAGACGTCGGACGTGACTCTGACACATTTTAATGAAGGTAACCTTCCATTAACATCGTGGCTGTCGGGTCGACCAATGCAACAGGTTGTGCTCATGGGGTCCAACACTTATGATTCTGTTGCTGTGACAACTGGATGGGTAGCATGTAGCTAGTTGGGACGGCTGTAAAAAGTGCTGAGTATTTAGGTGCACAGAATGGTTGGCGACGCTGATACTCGCTTTCTGCTCCTCTTTCTGATGTGACTTGATCGTAACTTCATTTAACACCAACAATCAAACATTTTCATGTTTAAAATTGATAAGAAGCCTGTTCTGTTTATTCCATAAAGCAATACATTGTATGCATTTATGATAATATAATAGTGGGGTAATAGTACAGATGTTTTTGTTCTGGCTATGTGTCTATTGGCATTCTCACATGAACATGTTTAATGGTTGACTGCAAATGAATTGGCAATCTGCAATAAAGTCATGCTCCTTGTTACATATGTAGTGTTCAGTTAGTGAATTATTATAAAGGATTTTGTCCGTAGTTGTGAAAAGAAAGAAACAAGAAACAACATTGTCTCTCGGTTAAACCTTGGTTGGTCATGCTGCCTACATTATTTAGATGATTTCATGATCTATATCAAGAATAATTGAGTTGTGTTGATATCATACCAAGCTGGGCTACAGGTGTGCTCTAGTATTATGATTAATGTTTTACAGTAAGTAGCAATGTGTGCTTTGTGCAATGACCTCTTTGACCACTTTCTATATCTTTATGATCTCACATTAACTTTCTTTTGATCTCTCTCGGCTTCCGTAGCTACATTTAAGATGTCCATACACATATATTCACAAAGGATATTATTGCATATAGGCTACGTCAATAAAAAGCCCAGATAACTGATTTTAAAGATGCATAGACTACACGTTATACTTACTTAAATGTTGGTGTATATGCCCATAGGTCTTTATTACAACCAAATATGAGGTTTTATTCCTTTTTTTATGGAATGGAAAACACACTTTTTGTTGACCTAACAACCAGCTGACCTATTACACGTCGTGCATTTGACTTTATCTGATGTATAGCGGCATAAAAATTATGTGTGTTCCTCATTTTAAAATTGAAAATACTAGCTGGCGGCTGTATTTATAGACACGGTGCCTTTTCAGCCCCGTCTCTGCGTTTAAAGGACTCTGCTGCCACCCAGTGTCAGAGGAAGGAATAGCTCACTGCACACGGCTCGCTTTTATTATTATTATTTTTTTTATAAGTGTATTATTTATTTATTTACGCCGCTTGGCTAACAGAGCGGCCAGCGAGTTGTCTTTTCGTTCTAGTTTTATTGTTCTCCTTATCGGGTCCGCTGTTCCCAGTCCATTAAAGTGAGCCGGCACGGTTTGGGCCCCATAGAGAAACACGTGCAGACCAGTAATGACGTCACACTCGGAGGGTCCTGGGACCGGCTCCGCTGGGAGGCGCGCCGCCCCCATATGAAGAGCAAAACACACACACACACACACACACACACACGCACGCACACACACACACACA
>JAOPHQ010004342.1:0-102364 GCA_030340625.1 Merluccius polli
GGGGGGGGGGGGGGTGTGTGTGTGTGTGAAGCACCACCTCAGCCAGCAGCCAGAGGTGGGAGGAGTAGCAGACGAGAGCGTCGGTTCCTAAAAAAGAAAAAAGCAAAGCCAACCACCACCCTTTCCTCGCCACTAGTCACTAGTTTCCTGCAGTGACTCCTCAGCATGATCAGAAAGCTCCTCTGACCTGACGAGAAGACACACAGACGTCTGGCGACGTTCAGTTTCCCCCCCCCCAGGATGGAAACGGACGGCGTGCTGCGGGGCGGGCGGCCGGCGGGGACTACGGCGCCTTTAGCGCGGCTCCGGAGGACGGCGGGTCCAGACCCGACGGCGGGTCCCCCCCGACCCGACGGCGGGTCCCGATCCGGGTCCCCCCGATCCGGGGATCTCCCGACCCGACGGCGGGGAGTCCGGACCCGACGGGGCGTCCGGACCCGGGGGGTCGGTCCCGTGACGACTTGTGTCCGGCTGAAGGAGGTGAGTTGGAGCGCAGAACGGGGGTTTCGAGTCCCAGCAGAACTAACCGTAGGTCCGATCCGATCCCACGATCCCCCCCCCCCCCCCACTCTCCACTCACCACCCCTCTCTCGGTTTTCCTGCTGTTTTTTTGCACTCCTGGCACTTCCTGAAACACACACACATTCACACACACACTGTCTCTCTCTTATACACACACACACACACACACACACACACACACACTGTCTCTCTCTCTTATACACACACACTATGTCTCCCTCTTATACACATACACACACACACACACACACACACACACACACACACACTGTCTCTCTCTTATACACACACAAACACACACACACACACACCACACACACACACACACACACACTGTCTCTCTCTTATACACACACACACACACACACACACTGTCTCTCTCTCTTATACACACACACTATGTCTCTCTCTTATACACACACACACACACACACTATGTCTCTCTCTTATACACACACACACATACACTATGTCTCTCTCTTATACACACACACACACTATGTTTCTCTCTTACACACACACACACACACACACACACACACACATGCACACACACTCCTGTCTGTGTGTTGAACAGCAGCTTGCCACTGTGCAAGGCTTCCTTAATACTTGCTGTAACATGACATGGTAAAACGGATATCCTCGCCCTGTGCCCTGCATGCATTGTCATGTAGGTTTCATTGGTCATTTCCACCCCATAGCCTGTTTATATGAAGTACTTCTTTCATATAGGCTACTAGTACAATGAGGGCTTTTTATTTGTATTTTTCCCATACATAACTTGACAAAGTGCATTGTCTTGATGTGCTTTGTACAATGCTGCTACGCAAACCACACGTATGCAAGAAAACCTGCAGCCCCCCCCCCCCCCCCTCTTATAACACCTCTGTGAACACCTCTCTGAACCTCACAGACACGACCTCAAACGAACGCTTGAGGTCGTGTCTGAAGGTTGACACCTGAAGTGACTCATCTCGGTGTGACTCGCGGGAGTCCGTGCGATGGGAAACTCAAGTCGAGAACTGAGTCACCCTGTAAGTAAGTATAGCAGACTGGATAGGAACAACACAACAGTCATCAGAAACACCAACCAAGCCAGCCTATAAGACCCCCCCCCCCCCCAATCCCAAATTCAAGATGTGGTGCTGCTTTCTAGATGTTGTTGGGATAAGCTGAGCTACATGTCGGTATCATGTCGTCGTCCATATTATTGACGGCCTGTTTCTCCACAGGTGACGACGCTCTCTACATGCAGCAGGCGGTGGTCTTCCTGGAGGACGCCATAAACGTAGGGCCGCCGCTACATCTTACCCTCCGCCGCCGCTATGTTGGTGGTTTGACTCATCTAGTGAAGGAGTTCATTTACAAGTGTGGCCAATGAATGGGAAGACTTGTGTTAAATCCTCAATTTAGAATTGACAATTACAACAAAGTCCACAATTGTATTGTCATTTAAATCAATACATTTGGGGTGGGGGGTTCATTTCTCACTAGTCAAAATCTTAATTCTTGATATCAGCATTTCAAGTCTTACTAATAGAAATGTCCATTGTAGATATCTGTAACTTAACTACAACTGGTCCACTTTTACCATTGACTTCTATTCAAACTCTATTACAGATATATAATTCAATGTTGACATCATTTTTGTTATAATTCCAATTCGACATATCCATAATGTAATTTTGACTAGTTGCAATTCTAATTAGTGATATCTACAACTCAAGTCGCACTAGTCAAAATGTTAACTATTGATATCAAACATGACATTTCCACTAGTCAAAATGTCATTGTGCTATCTTTAATTGCGTGTGTACATATCCAAAATGAATATGGTCATTTGGGCCACAATGACGAGCGAAAATAAGGAGCGAGAAGAACCAGACGAACAAGAAGGGTGAGGAGAACAAACCATGGAGCAGAAGGACTTTGTAATTAGCCAAAATGTGTTGAATATTCACGAAGGTTGACATCTATTTAAAGGTGGACGACGTGGCGCCCACGTACTGAAATGCAATAGTTGATATCTCAAATGGGAAATGACATTTCCACTCGTCACAATCCCTTTTCAACATGGAAATGCAATTGTAGATATCTCTAAACGTTATTCTTACTAGTGAAAAAGGAATTAGTGATATCTAGATTAAATTAAAGATATCTGTAAATCAGCTCTGACTAGGTCGAAAATGTAATTTCTACATGTGAAAGTATATTTGTAACATGTCAAAACTTTTACAGATAACTTAAATTAACATTTGAACTGTCAAAATGACATGTTGACATGTCGAAATGTCATTTTGACTAGTGAAAACTAACCAGTCAGCCCTGCTGATCACATGTTACAACAGCTCATACCTGGTGAGCCATCAACGCGTCGTCACTCTCCATCTCTACAGCGCTGCGTTCATCTCCATAGCAACAAGGACACATAGGCAGCCCCCCCACACACAGGTGTGCTCTTAGCAGTATTGATTAAGCTGAGCTATCTGATGCTGTTTTTAGTAGTAAACAGTTTATAATCTGCAGCGTATAAAACCTAAAAAGCGTGAAACAATTTCCTCTTGGGAAAAAAACACACATTGTAATCAATGTCAGCATTTATATTTTGGTAAGTAAAATAAATGGTAAATCTAATCACACCAACTTATAAAAATAATACAATTTAGAAACACTGATACTATTTCTGATATTATATGCATGTTGCGCACACACGGCACACAGCTTTCATAGCGCGACAAAAAGTGTGATTAGTTTCACTTCTGTTTCTGCTATTTTACACACAGACATATACTGTATATATATGATATAACAGGATGATTACTTTGGGCCTTCACACCTCAGTGTGATTATCAGTGATTATCAGTGATTATCAGTGCATGTGAGTGAATATTGGCATGCAAACAACACTGAGAACCTGTTTATTTGGTTTTTCTAAGCGTTATTCTATCATGAGGACGATATAGGCCTCTGCAGAAAAGTCGGGGCAGGAGGGAAGCATATTTACATGTTTGAAACGCAGCGCCCAACGGCGTCGGCTCCGGCGCTGCTGGTGTTAAAACTAGACGCGTCTGACCACCTGTAACAGACTAGTGAGACCGGGCTGGACGGTCCAGTCCGACCCACACCCCCTACAGCGGTCCAGTTGACACACCTCTTCCAAAAAATAAATCATGTAATCAACAGTTTTTATGCATCAAGATATGCATCGGTAATCGTTTTATAATCGCATCGTAGCCCTCTGTCCATACATACCTTCATGCAGATTCAGGTTCAGAATCTGAATAGAGGTATATTTGATTATCAATATACTATATATTTAGATATCAATATATTTATATATCATTATATATCAAATAATCTCATGTAAGTTAATGGTAATAACACTGTTCAAACTAGGGATTGTATTTCTAAGGCCACCCCTCTCTGAACTTCACTAAAAGACTGCTTGAGGTCTTATCTCTGTGTGTGTGTGTGTGTGTGTGTGTGTGTGTGTGTGTGTGTTTGACTTCTATGTCTTCCACAGTATCGGTCAATCAACCACCGTGTAGACGCCCGCTCGCTGCGGCTGCATCAATGGTACTACTCCAAGCTGTGTCAATGGTAAGTCTTTAAGTGTGATGTGTTCTCCCGCTTGATCCTGTTTCACTCACAGCCTGTCATGGGGGCAGGATGTGCATCTAGTGTTCGACTCCAAGAGAAAGGTACAGGGTTCAATCCCCCAGTGTCCGCAGCCTAACCTGTAGGCGTCCTTGTGCAAGACGCCCCAACCCCCACCTGCTCATTAAGTACCTATACCTGAATCGCTGTGGATTAGGGCTGCAACTAACGATTATTTTCATAGTCGATTAATCTAACAATTATTTTTTGGATGAATCATTAAGTCTAGAAAATGTCATAAATAATAGCAAATGCCATTACACGTTACCAGAGTCCAAAGAGATGTCTTAAATGTGCTTGCTTTATCTGACAAGCAGCCAAGAAAAACCCAACATTTTAATTTCTGAAGCATCATGCAGCAAATGTTTGGTATTTGTTCATTGATAAATGACCTAAACGATGATTCAGTTATAAAAATGTATTTGATTAATTTTCTGTCGATCGACTAATCGATTAATTGACGAATCGTTGCAGCCCTACTATGGATCTTACTTTGGATAAAAGCGTCTGTAACTAAATGACTTGTAAGTATTATCCACAGCTCCTCTCCTCAAGTGTCCTCTCTGTCTCTCCCCCCCCCCAGGGGACTGGGCTTGGTCATAGGGGTGGTGCTGCTGCTGGCGTTTGTGGAGCATCCCTCCTCCCTCTCCTCCACCTCAGACCCCAGGTACCGCCTGCCGCCCTGGCAACCGCCCTGCGGCCTCACCGAGAGCATAGAGGCCCTCTGCCTCCTGGTCTTCGCCCTGGACCTGGCTGTCAAAGTACGCACACACGCGCACACACACACACGCACACGCACACACACACACACACACACACACACACACACACACACACACATACACATGCATACGACACGCACACACACACACACACACATTCACATGCATACAACACGCACATACACACAAACACACACACACACACACACACACGCACTTACACATGCATACGACACGCACATACACACAAACACACACACACACACACACGTGCACACGCACATCAGTGTATGCAGTGCGCACCACAACATCTTCCCATATAGAAAATGTATTTTTCCATAATTGTATTCAATTTGTTGTCAATCTTTTTTTACTTTAGTCCTGTACTTCGACTTTGACAAAGTACATCGCTGACACGTTTTTTTTTGTTTTTTCGGACACCGCACATGAATATACAGCGATAGAGCAAGGGGAGGAGTTTATGCTTTGCCTCGTCATAATATCCTTGTGCTGTCAACAGAGTTATCTGATTGGCTGGGAGGAGTTCAGGAAGAACAAATGGCTGATCGGCTACACTTTGGTCATCAGCGCCTCCGTCATTGACTGGATGCTGTCCATCAGCATGGAGTGTGACGAGGTGAGTCTCAGTAGACGTCTCGGTGGGATAGGTGGCAGGATGGTCTAGTGCTCAGGGGTGTCTGACTCCCAGACAAAAGGTTGCGGGTTCGAACCCCAATGTCCGAAGTCTACAAGTAGGCATCCCTGAGTGTGACGTCTCATACCTACCTGCGGCTTATTAAAAAAAAAGAAATGCTTTGGATAAAAATGTCTGCTAAATGATTGCTGTCCATGGAAGAGAAGCTATTAAAGTCATAGAGAGGTTGATCCTTGCTTCTTTTAACTTCAGAAACTGAGAGTGCGGCGCCTACTGCGGCCATTTTTCCTCCTCCAAAACTCGTCCTTGATGAAGAAGACGCTGAAGTGCATCAAGAGGACCCTGCCAGAGATAGCCAGGTGACTCTCCTTCCCTCCCTCCCTCCCTCCCTCCCTCCCTCCCTCCCTCCCTCCCTCTTTCCTCCCCCTCGAGGGGAATCATCAAACCGTTTTGGAAATGCTCTTGAATTGAAATATGGGAACACAGTTTCACAAGGATCTTCCATATCTCTTACATTTTCCTTTACAAATGCAAACAAACTCAAACCATTCATTTTCAGTTCAAATCTTTACCACAATATAGCGCTCTCACTTCTCTTTTCATGGTTCCACATATTGACAGTCAAAACTCGACTGGTTTCAATAGAGTGCAGTAAACCTTATTGTCCCTGAGTGTAAATATGTCTTGGGCACGGTGCTTCACATAAAAAACATCTTAAAACATAAGAGACATTTGACTATACTTTTGACATGTATTACACTGAGATTTGGCGTTAAGAGTTCAGCAGCTTGATGAAGGAACAAACGATAAACGATAGCTTCAAGTGGTTTGATTGGCACCAATACTCCAGCAGTGATTCATAAAACCACAATGATGCAAACTCCATGCAAACTCATAGTCAACACTTTTGGTTTTGCTGAATGCATTTGAATCTGCGCCTTTTTGGGCCTCAATGTGTCATCTAACCATCTGACTATCTGTCTGACTGTCTGTCTGTCTGTCTGTCTGTCTGACTGTCTGTCTGTCTGACTGTCTGTCTGTCTGTCTGAATGGACATGAATGAATGTATCTGTCCATGTGTCTGTCTGACTATCTGTCTGTCTGATTGACTGTCTGTCTGTCTGATTGACTGTCCATCTGTCTATCTGAATGGACATGAATGAATGTATCTGTCCATGTGTCTGTCTGTCTGTCTTTCTGTCTATCTGACTGCCTATGTGTCCGACGACCTGTCTGTTTATCTGACTGACTGACTGACTGTCTATATCTGAACGTCTGTCCGTCTCTGTCCCACGGCCTCCAGTGTGATCCTGCTGCTGGCGCTCCACCTGTGCCTCTTCACTATGATAGGCATGCTGCTGTTCGCCAAAACAGAGGTGAACCCAACCGCTACGCGCAACGCCCTGCTTTACTGTAACACCGCTCACATCATAGCTTTAAACACATGCTTAGGCGTGTTGCCGTAACATGCTTACTCACTGCAGTAGTATGTGTACTGGATTGGTATTCCCCGGTGATGTCATCATTTGGAATTAGGTCACAGCAGGAGGATGTTTGCGTAGCATTTTGAGAGCATGTGAATTCAACGTGCATCGCATACAACATATTTATTAGTCATCTTAAGCACATTTCCTGTAAAATGAGCTGTAAAATATAGTAATAAATAGGGTGAACAAGAATGTAAACAATATATTATGACATTTTTATGAATGCATTTATTATTTACTGTATTATCTCCCTTCTTCAGTTTGATTGTGTGACAGTTTCAGGTCAACATTGAAAAACATATGCACAGAAAGTTAGGTTTGACACTCCTTAACATTGTTATTTCCTTCGGTAAAATGCATCAACAAGTCGGGTTTAAAGAGGAAAGTTATTCCTTCATCTCTCAGCCTTAACTCCAACCGTTCTCCTTGTCTTCCAGGAAGCGGAGAGGAACGGAGAGTGGGAGTTATACTTCAGGAACCTGCCCCAGTCCCTCACCTCCCTGCTGGTGCTGCTCACCACGGCCAACAACCCCGACGGTAACCCGGTTTCACCTGGCCCCCATGACACGGCTTCGTTGAATAACTCGATTCTGATTGGCCGACGTGACGTCATTCTACCGTCTGTTATTTCTGAATAGCAGATCGCTGCTATGGACGCTATTTCTGACCGTTTTCTTGTCATATTTTGTGTCAAATCATTGATTTCTTTAGATTTCTTCCCCTGCGACTTGATGATGATGATGATGATGATGATGATGATGATGATGATGATGATGATGATGATGATGATGATGATGGCGGTGGTGTTGGTTGTAAAACGGATGGTCTGTCTTTGTTTCCATGACAGTGATGATCCCTGCCTACACCCTGAACAGAGGATACTCCATCTTCTTCATCACCTTCAGCGTGTTTGGTACGCTGTCAGCCCCACACTGGTGCTAGCTAGTCCACAAACCTGAGCATTTAGGAGAGGAGGCAGAAGAAAAAAGTTAATTTTGTGTTTTTTTTGCTGCGTTCAAGGAACGTACTTCCTGATGAACCTGCTGACCGCCATCATATATAACCAATTCAGGGGCTACTTGATGGTGAGTCAACGTGTCCTCTTATACCCTGTGCTCTCCCATTTGCCCACTTGTGTGTGTGCGTGTGCATGCGTGTGTGTGTGTGTGTGTGTTCGTCCGTCGGTCCCATTGTCTGCTTGTCTGACTCACTGTCTGTCTGTCTGTCTGTCTGTCTGTCTGTCTGTCTGTCTGTCTGCCTCCAGATGTCGGTGCAGACGTCCATCCTGCGGAGGCATCTGGGGATCAGGGCAGCCTTCCAGGTGCTCAGCTTGCCAGGGAACCAGCATTGCTGTCATGTATGTGTACACACACACACACACACACACACATGCCCAGAGACACACATGCACATGCATTTATTTATGCTCTTTATTTATTTTGCTTCGTGCCTAACTACGCCCCCTAGCTGCCGACCACGGCCTTTGCTTTGAGTCACATTTCGTTGCACCCTGCCGGCGGTAGACGCTCTGTCGGCTCTAACAAGCTGTGTCCCCTGCAGGGAGCAGGTGCGTGTGGACACCGTGCTGGAGGTCATGTCCAGAGTCCACATGAAGTCCTACTACAAAGCTGCCATTATCACGGTCAGGACTAACTACACACGGACCTGACAGTAGTGAAGGAAGAACTGTACTTCATTTCCCAAATATATACAATATATATATATATATATATATATATATATATATATATATATATATAAATGTGAAGTTTAATTATTAAATCATTAAATAATTCTTATTAAATAATCAGCAATTTCATACATTTCCTGAATTCTCTTGTTCTCGTTTTACCGCCCCCTGTGCTCCCTTCACTGCCGTCATTCTGCGCTTTTACTTTTGCAAAAAAACACCGTCTCCTCTGCTTCCCAGGAGGTGCAGCAACACCCAGCAGACGGGCTTATGGATCGCCAGGCCTTCGGGATGTTATTCGAACATCTGGACAAGGACCGCATCAAAGAGGTACAGCTGGTGTCTCTCTCTCTCTCTCTCTCTCTCTCTCTCTCCCTCTCTCTCTCTTGCTCTCGCTCCCTCTCTCTCTCATGCAACAGTATGTTCTTAGCACTTTAGCAGACGCTTTTCTCCAAAGCTACATACAGTGAAGATATTTTAGATGTACATGTCATTAATGAGCAGGTAGCAGTGGCAGAGGCATCTTCCTACAGGTAGACTGCGGACATTGGGGTTTGAACCGTCAACCTTGACTAGCCTGACTAGCCTGTGTTGTATTTCAGAATTGAGATCATTTTGTCATTGATTTGTGTGTGTGTGTTGGTGTGTGTATGTGTGTGTGTGTCTCCTCCTCCACAGCACCCTGTTCCCCCGCAGTATAACTATGTCTTCCTACAGAAGATCCAATTCATCTTCAGTCACTACTATGTGACTCTGGCAGGCAATGCGGTTGCACTCGTCAATGTGGTCTGCGTGTGTGTAAGTTGTTTGCTATTTGTGGACATATATACGGCGATGCGCCGATAACATCCTGAACAAAACGTGTTGTTTTGTCTCAACAGACAATACTGGTGTTGAATGCCGAAAAGTCTACTGCAGATAGAAACGATTACAACTTGGAGGTTGGTCACGTTCTGAGTTTGGTTTGATTCAATTTTAAAGCCTTGTTTGGATTTTAAAAAACGTATTTTATTTATTTTATAGAGTGAACGAAATATCTTTAAATACAATGAATTACTTTTTTAGTTAGTCATTTATTTGTATTGCTGATGCCACAAGAAGGTAGTCTAATAATAGCAACCATTGGTTTACTGAACTACGCAACAATTGAGATAACAAATAAACCTAATCTTGACTTCATACAATTGTGGGATAATCCAGGAGTAACAATCTTAACCAAACGTTATTACGTTTTCCGTCTTTTGGTTAGCTCTAGCGACATTTACAAAAAGGAAGATTTGAATATGATATTTTGTTCTGTCTTGATTGACAGGTGATCAATTGTTGCTTCATCTTCTGGTACCTGCTGGAGATGTCTCTGAAGATCGTAGCGTTTGGCCTGAAAGGCTACCTGTCCGCCCGGAATAACATCTTCGATGGCTTCCTCACGGTCCTGCTACTAGTAAGACTGATCTCACACTGTGACCGCCGGTCTGCTATTTGTATGCATCGTTGCCATGCCGATGAGAGCCGACACGTATTTATTAACTTGCAAAACGCTTTGTTGCTGTAGCGGATTATGGACAATCAAGGATGATGACGGCACAACTCTGTGCTGAAAATATGTCTCTGACAATTTTAATATTCTGTTACAAATCATTGCTAACATGAAAAAATAAAATGAATGCATTACTCTCGTCTGCTTTGTTGGTGTTAACTTTTTTTAAACTTGTTTTCATCAGGGGCTGCAGATCACTATATTTATCAAGTACAGGCTTCCCTTCTCCCAATCGTAGGTTTTTTCTACTTCTATTTATCACACTGAATGCATTTTTGATTGTGGTTTGATTGTCTGTCTGTCTGTCTGTCTGCCTGCCTGTCTGTCTACCTGCCTGTCTGTATCTCTGTCTGTCTTTCTGACTACCTTTCCTCTCTCTCTGTCTGCCTGTCTGTCTGTCGGTCTGTCCATCTATCTGACTCCATTTTTATCTGTCTGTCTGTCTGCCTGCCTGTCTGTCTGTCCCCCAGGCAGACGGTCTCTCATGGGGGGATGTCATTCTGGGACCTGGTGCGTCTGATCAACTTGCTCATCGTCTTCCGCTTCCTGCGCATCATCCCAGACATCAAGGTACCGCCGAGACGGCCGCTTGGTTTCCCATTAGCGAATCATACATGAAGCCTTTGTGTAACCACATCAGTGTCATCAATTCACCATCATATAGATTTATACTGACAATCGCAAGACCCGGCGGTCCCTCATTTTGTTGGACATATAAAGGGGAAAATCTGAATGGATCATAATTTAAGTAGCTCATATACAGTAAATTGACATTGGGAGAGAAGGAGAAATAATCCCTCACATTGTGTAGCACATTGAGTGGTGGGTCAGGATACTTGTGTATAGAAAGCTGACCTTCCTCTCCTATACTTTTTTCATAATTGTTCTTCTCTTTCTGTCGCAGCTCATGAATCTCGTTGCCAGCACTCTTCTGGACCTGGTGAAGAACCTGCGGGCCTTCGCTGGGATCCTGGTGGTGAGTGATGTGTCCTTTTTGCACACTTCTGCTATACACTTCTTAATCGAGCAGATGTATCAGAGTCTAGTTTTGGTCTGCAACTTGATAATAGTCGTACAAAAAAACAACCCTCCTTTTATTTTTTAGTCAGAAGCTAAAACTAAAAGCGGTCTGCTATACGTTGTGGGCCTGTGATTGCCAGTTACAATTTTAGACCATAACAAACCATTAGAATCACATTATTTAACATTGGATTTTGTTATCGCGTTAAGAAGATCAAAAACGCCACTTCACCCCGGCTTCGACCTCACGGTATCTCCTTCTCACTGTACATAATAATGCAGTAGTGAAGCGTGCCATTCATGAGTGGTTGGCCGGGTTTCCCTGCAGGTGGTTTTCTACGTGTTCGCTGTGTTTGGCATCTGGCTCTTCGAGGGAGCGATCAAGCCACCGCCAAGCATGAGGTAAACACGCCAGACAGCGACCTGCCGTCCCCAAGTGCAAAATATTACTGCTGCTAACGCCAGTGAAATAACTGTCAATGTTTACGTATTTTTCTGACTGTGACTATTTATTATAATATGACTAGGACTATTCATTATATTTTTATATATATATTTATACATATATTTTATTATTATTATATATATATATATATATATATATTTCTATTTCTTTATTTTTATTTTTATTTTTTTAATGCTGCTCAGCGACATCTAATCTAATTCTAAAGGCATCCCATCATACATTTACTTACCAGCTTCTCAGTTCCTTTTTTATTATCTTCTTCACTCTCCTCATCCTGATGATGGATGCTGTTTGTGTCTCCTCCTCCTCCTCCTCCTCCTCCTCCTCCTCCTCCTCCTCCTCCTCCGCCACCAGTGTCGACTCTAACTCCACCATGACGAACGTCACCTCCAACTACAGCATGACCTGCGGCACCTATGAACAGTTGGAGTACTGGCCCAACAACTTTGATGACTTTGGGGTGAGTAAAAAACAAACAAAATACCGGTCATGTTCAGTCATGTTGTCCCGTCGTGGGAGAAGATCAAGCAACTCACTACTCCCTCTCTCTATTAGGCGGCCATCATCCTCCTGTACAATATCATGGTGGTCAACAACTGGCAGGCCTTCATGGAGGCCTACAGCAGATACACAACAGAGTAAGGTCGACCCGAAATAGTCGGGCCGGGACGATATGCTTATCTACCGATTCGATGCAATGCGATTTTTGTTTGCTTTTTTAACACTAGACCATTTGAAAAGGTGAATCATACACTTCGAGAGATGGTACATCATGTTTCCAAAAACAATGCATATCACATGTCAGTTGGTCTGTCTGACTTTTATTTCAGCAGCATCAATGCAAATTAAAAATCGATTCAGGCATTTAAAAATCGATTAAAAAATGATGTAAAAAGACCCTACCCGAATGTATTGGTGGCAGTGAGAGCTGCGGTTGGCGGTCATGCTGATGGTCTCTGTTCATGTCCTTCCAGGTGGGCTAAGGTTTACTTTGTGTGTTGGTGGCTGACCTCCTCCGTCATGTGGGTGAATTTGTTCGTGGCGCTGATTTTAGAGGTAGGTTCCCATAACCCGTGGGATGGATGGATGGATTTTTTATATCATTGTGGGTGTGGTTTTAAATAATACCAATGGGTTTTTACCGCACCTTCACATGTATTGTCTTCAATATAAAATATGATTTTGTGTAAAAAGCTGTTAAAAGCTGTTTAAAATCTGAATCAGTTGAATCGTTGTAAAACGGATGGCGGGTTGGTAAAACGAGTGTAATGCAAACTGTACATCAAGTATTCATGGTGGATCTCAACCCTGTTCTCCATCAGAACTTTATCTACAAGTGGGACCGCAGTCACAGCTGCTCCATGGCCGAAGTGAAGAAGACGAGATACGAGACCTCAGTACAACTCATCTTTAAGTAAGCGATACCACACTGACATACATGTACTTATAGGTTTTAGCAGTGAAATAAAAAGGCATGACCTTTGACTTACTGGATTTACTGGACCTTTGATTGAAGTGTTACCGGTGCAGTCTGTAATATACAATCATTTACAATATTGACAAGATTATTGTGTTTCCCCAACTGCCAAGTTTACATTTGAAAGGAAACATCCGAGTATGGGACGTGGGGAGTCGCAAGTGCCCGACATTTTGTTAACATGTTGAATCAGCATTGGTCAACTTCAGCCAATATTCCCTCGGGCCAATACTTCCCCATTTCCTCATTCTGTGTCACTCTTAAACTGTCTCTGACCTCTCTCTCTCTCTCTCTCTCTCTCTCTCTCTCTCTCTCTCTCTCTCTCTCTCTCTCTCTGTCTCTTTCTCTCTGTCTCTTTCTCTGACCTCTATCTCTCTGTCTCTCTCCTCTCTCGTTCTTTAGAAAACACACCGAGGAGCCAACGGAAGAAGAGCTACTTAGACAACTGCAGCAACATCCCCACCTACACATAAACTGTGCTGTTGACACATAGACATACACACACACACACACACACACACACACACACACACACACACACACACACACACACACACACACACACACACACACTCACAAGCACTGACAAAACTCTATCGACTGTAGTTACATTTTTATTATTTACGCTGTTTGGATTTCAGATTTTCTGATGTTGCCACTGGGAAAAACCTTAATTTTTTATAGAATTAAGAGAATAGTAGTATATCATGTTGTATACAAGTTGTATGTAAGCTACATGTGTAAAATTGAGGAACACAACTAGCATAACATTTAGAATAACATTTATCCTGTTGGAAACAAAGAGCCAGCTTCTTCAGAGCTGTAAATGAATATAAGCAGCAATGTATTTTCTTATTTGAAAAAAAAGATTTCATACTACAGTTGGAGTAGACTTACAACATACTTCTTTTAATAATAATTGTGTAATACTTTTTAAGAATCGTATATAGAAGGGAATGGTTTTTGCTAAAACCATTCCCTGGTCAGAAGTTTAATATAAAGCAAAGGGTTGGCCTTCAGTTGGATGAGATTATATTTTATTTTAAAGGATAAAGGGAAAAAATATGCTATTTTTCAGTTATTGTTATTTATTGGTGGGGCTATTTGTGAGATACAATGTTATGCCTTGTTGTTGCACGACTCAATGGGACTTAAATCCACTTGATCCACTTTACTTGAAAAAAATAAATAAAATAAAAACTGTTTAAAAAGTGATGTTCCATGATCCGATTAAGTTAATCACATTATCAATCACATTATTAAAAAACAGGTTTGTTGGTACGTTTTCTGTAAATGACAAGAAAGGATACCTTTACAGGCAAAATAATGAATCAAAAAGGGTTAGGGTTAGGGTTTTGTTGCACTATTGTTGCAGTGTTCAAACGGTACCACTAGGGGGCGGTGATGCCGCGGTGATGCCGATAGTGGCAGCATCCCCATAAGCATAAACCATCAGACAGACATCGGATCTGAGTCTTTGCGACCTTCAGAAAAAAGGTTATTAAAGAAATACTAACTACCACTCACCCTGATGTTAAAGGGTGTCATATTAGGGTTTGGTTTAGGGTTTCATATTAGGGTTAGGGTTTCCAATTAGGGTTTCATATCAGGGTTAGGGTCGAGGGTTAGGGTTTCTAATTATTGTGAGGGTTAGGGTTTCATGGGAATATGCTTTTATGTGAGTTGGACATGCCCCCTAGCATCCCTACTAAAAACTACGCCTAGGCATGAATGACAATAATGACATGCAGAGATTATGAGCATATTAAACTGATATAGACATTTGATCAGCATGGCGTTCAGTGCTTTCAACGTTAAAATATCGAATTCATAACATTTATCTTGTATTATATATGTATGCATTTTGTAAAGCTTCCTGTTTTGCTTAATTATTGTTGGTGTTCAAACGGTACCACTAGGTGACGGTAATGCGCCACTAAGGGGCGGTGATGCAGTGGCGGTGATGCGCCACTAGGGGGCGGTGATGCAGTGGCGGTGATACGCCACTAGGGAGCGGTGATGCAGTGGCGGTGATGCGCCACTAGGGGGCGGTGATGCAGTGGCGGTGATGCGCCACTAGGGGGCGGTGATGCAGTGGCGGTGATGCGCCACTAGGGAGCGGTGATGCGCCACTAGGTGGTTTCTTTAACAGCAAAGTAAAAACAGAAGAAGTCGTCACTGCCGTCCATGCTGAAGCTCACTGTATTTATTTTTCCTTTTATTGGCCGACATTGTCGCCTTACTGCTGGATATAACTCCTGTTGCTGCGCTGAAGGACCCTGTCTCCACCATACAAAATGGACGGTGAGTGTGTGTGCCTTTGGTGTGATTTCGTACTATCTATCTAAAGTTTCTAAACTATATTATTTATCCTTATTATTATTTTATTTTTTTGGTTTGTTTTTGCAGAGCGACTTCTGCAGGTGAGGATCCCTCCCAAGATGAACCCGGGCCTCGGCTTCAAAGTGAGCATTCACGTGTTCATGTGTTCACACACTACATCCAAGTAGTCGCTGTATTTTATTCTAGGTATTGATCAAATGTGTTTGTGCGCATGCGCTCTTCCTCCTCTTACAGAACAAGTCCAAGAAGGAGGCGGAGGCTTTCGCGTATGCGTTCATCGCGGGCAGCATGAAGGGGACGAAGGCGGGGTCTGCGGAGGAGACGCTGGCCCGCAAGGCGGTGGTCCTCGAGTACAGCAGGGAGAAACGACTGGGGAGGAGCAGGAGGAGGAGGAGCAGCAAGAGGAGGAGCCAGGGTGGGAAGCCACTGAGCGCCGGGGAGAAGAGGAGGCTGAAGGTGTTTGACATCAAGCCGGAGCACCAGAGGTTGGGGTTTTAAGTGAATGAATGAACGAACGGGGAAAGACGGGGTTGCCATGGAAACGTAAGGATGGAGCCCTGCCTTGTGTGTGTGTGTGTGTGTGTGTGTGTGTGTGTGTGTGTGTGTGTGTGTGTGTGTGTGTGTGTGTGTGTGTGTGGTGTAGGCTAAACCCACTGGAAATAGATTTGGCTAACTCATGGTTATTATTGCTGTGATCTGTTGTTGTGGGACACGCACGTGGCGTCACGTTGAATGTCGATTTTAAAAAGGTCCTAGTGTGGATTAGTTTAGATGATGGTGAAGTAAACTTCGATGTGCAAGTTTCCGTCAAACGACATGTCTCTTTCTGTGATGGTGGCATGCGTTACAGAATGCAATTTGGCACAATGTGCTTTAAATCATATACCTTTCTTGTGTTTTTTTTCCCTCAAGATATGAGCTGTTCCTGCCTCTGCATGACTTATGGAAACAGTACATCATGAGCATATGCAATGGATTGAGACCAGGAAGGTACAAATTGGATTTCATATTTTTTATTTGGTTTAACCTTAGGTTTACTACTCAGGGTTTTAGTCTTGCATCTCTCACCAGCAACTTATTCTGTTTTGCAGTAGTCCACAACTTGTCCAGCAGAAACTACTGAAAGCAGACTTCCATGGTGCCATCCTAACAGGTAGGCTTCGCCTCTCCTTCTTCGGAGCAGGATATATAAATGAAGTAGTCCAAAATAGGTTGGCTTGCCCGGGCAGGTGTTCAAAGTTGTACAATTATGACCAGGAAAGTCTTGACCTATTTCATACGGTCTATGGTCCCAACATCAAAAGTGAAATCTTATTCAAGTCTTTATTTTAACTTAATGTTAAGATGTTGGCTATTCCCAATATATTCACATGCCGAATTACAGCGATCTGACTGGACTAAAGACAGGATCACCGGTGGGTCCCAGTGTGTCTAGCAGTGTAAACCTGCCCAGGAGACAGTCGAGCAGCAACACTCCTCTCTATAGAGAGCCTTTTGGTCAATATTTCTACACAATAGGTAAATTACAAAGTACCCTCCCCTAAAAAATAGCCAAACTAAAACTATTTTAGCTGGATAAGTCTCATGTTTCAAAATGTCCGCAATGGTACTCTGAGATTTGGACAGTGTTCTTGATTCACATTTTTTTGGTATTTGTTTATATATAAGATATAAGATTGTTTTCTACCATAAAACCTGCATTCTCCTTCCACAGTTGTCCGGTCCAAATGTCCATCCTATGTTGGGACCACAGGCATTCTGGTCCAGGAGTTCAAGCACATCTTCAAAATAATCACCAAGGAGGATCGTCTTAAAGGTAGGGACTAGCGCACTATCCAACTCTACACCGCGGCACCTACTCTTGTATTATAATTATTAGATTTGATTGCTGTGTCATCGCAGATAGTTTTTGCACAGAGCGATCCAATACATTGGATGTCCCAGCAAGTATCTCAGAAGTTGTTTAATGTCGTCTTTTCCTGGTTTTAAAGGCTGCATTACATTATGTTTCAGTGATGAAAAATGAGAAAATACTCCAAAGTTAATTTGTCAAGTATGTAATTCACACAGGAGTATACAAAAATAGACTTTACCATGTGGTTATTTCATATAGACTATTTATTTATTTATTGAATTACCAGAAAACATGCAATATTGTGATGTATATCGTTATCGAGATATTAAATGACCTATAATATGGTGATTTTGGCCGTATTGCCCAGCCCTAATAACAATATACCCCCCCCCCCCCCCCTCCACTCTCTCTCTTTCCAACTGTTGTTGCGTACGAAGTGATCCCCAAGAACAACAGTGTGTTCGCAGTGGAAGTCAACGGCTTCGTCTCCCACATCTACGGTAGCAAGTTTGAGTACCGCGCCAGCGAGCGCTCGGCCAAGAAGTTTAAAGTCAAAGGGAGCATTGACTTGTGACAGCGGCCGTGGCTTAGACACTTTTGGACTTGGAGCGAGGACCTTCTTTAGTCCAAGCTCACATCGGCCTCAGTGGACCGGTGATGTGGCGCCGCCCTGCCACTGGGTGGAAAGTACCTTGGTACCGCGTTGTGGAACAAGACGATCGGATGTCCACGCTGAAGGCAAAACTCCAGGAATGTAGTGATGCAAATGCCTTCCTGGAAATAAAAGTCTCCAAAAATAACTTTTTAGATTAGATAAGATTTGAGTAGGGCTTCACACTCTTGTGAGCATGGTTGCACACATTCGTGCCTGGTAAAACGATGCAAGTATCTCCCTGAAAAACCTTTTTTCACACGCAAGCAGACGTCTTTTTGTGTGGTCGCACCCATTATAAGATTTGATTCAGCCTAATAACAGTGCAATTTACTGCTGGTGACCACTAGAGGGCAGCTGGACCTTTTTTTTAAATTTATTCCATGTTTTTTCCCCCCAGAGTTTGCAGGTTGATATAAACTATGTTGAACATGAACCATGTCAGATTTGTTTTGAGTTGCTATGAAGATTGGACATGTAGTCTTTGTAATTGTCCAACTTGCACAAAGGAGACATTAAAGTTACAAATGACTTCTATTTTGTGAACAATTATTGTGTATTGAATATTTTAAAGCCTAAATCGAGTTAAATTGAGTCCACAGCATCGGCGGATGGTAGTCAACTAAACCAGCATATTCATGAACATTCAAAGTGATCCTTTTACCAAACTCGGAACCCAACGGCTATCAATCTACATTCATATGCAGATGTTATATAAATTATCATTTTTACATGCATGCTATTTTAAATGATGGCTATTAATAAAGAGTTGCCGTGTGGGGGTGTGTGGTGTGGTGTGGGTGTGGAATTAATCATGACGTGATTTGTTATTACGGCGAGACGTGTTGGAAACTGCCGTTTCTCATGCGGGACGTGGCAAAACAAGTTTACATGAGGCTAGGTTTCTGTATAGGCTATTTACAGTATGTTGATTTACGGATTTTTATCTTATTTCCCAGCGATCTGATACTGCCAGGAATAAAGTAACCCGAATGTCTACAGTGAACACCTTTTCAATTATTGTTCCTCTTTCTTAACTTGTAAAACTTGTTGGGCAACTTGCACTTAGGGAGAATTTTGTGTTCGTCACCATTACCAAGTAGAGATTCCCTTTTTTGGGGGGGGGGGGGGTGGCAACGTTTCAACACATGTGCAAACCTCCTTAAATAGAAGTCACGACAACAGACCGCACAGCAAACCACAAGCCTGTCCTCCGCGCTGACACACACCGCTCTACTCTCGCCATCTTCACCACTGCGCCAGAGTCTCCACAGTGGAAGCCATGGACCCCCTGGCGTTTACCCGGTTGAACCACGGTCGCATCCAGGCGGTGGAGAGCTCGTTCCGGATGTCTGGGAAGCCGCTGGCCACGCCGGGCCGGGTGCTGTTCGGAGAGGGACAGCTGCTGAAGCGCAGCCGCCGCCGCTGTCAGCCCAAAGTCTTCTTCCTGTTCAGTGACGTGCTGGTGTACGGCAGCGTCGTCGTGGCGGGACGCTGGTACAAGAACCAGAAGACCATTTCTCTAGGTGAGCCGCCTGCGTCCACCTGCGGGTTTCACATGTTGGGAAGCATGTTTACTTTTTACTTACTGTTGATAAGCAGGGGAGTTTAGTCTAATATTTTTACTATGTAGGCTATATAAAAAAACATATACATTTTATATACTTGTTTGTTTATATTTTATTTATTATTATGTATTATTATTATTAGTTCATTTATTTAAATATCCTTTTACTGTACTTTTACTTACTACTTCAATTTTCTTTTATCTATTCATCTTGACCAATTTATTGAGTCACCTGTTAACAAATCAGTGGCCATGGTCCAGTGAATTTGAAACATTGTAATTTCTGAAGCATCAAGCAGCAACTTGACAAATGACCTAAACGATTAATCGATATGCGACTGACTAATTGACTTATCGTTGCAGCCCTAGTGTGTGTGTGAGAGAATATATGTAACGTTTTGCTTATGTTTTGACTTGTTTCAGCGGACATTCAGCTGGAGGACCTGAAGGACAGCACATGGATGGAGAACCAGTGGCTGATCCGCACGCCCCGCAAGTCCTTCTACGTGGTGGCCGGCTGCCCCAAGGAGAAGCAGGCCTGGATGGAGCACATAGTCGCCTGCCGCGACCGCTGGATCCAGACCGTCGCCGCCTTCACGCCGTCCACCTTCGCCGCCACCTGGATCCCGGACGGGGCCTCGGCCGTGTGCATGCGCTGCTGCAATGAGTTCACCGCCGTGCTGCGCCGCCACCACTGCAGGAACTGTGGCTTCCTGGTGTGCGGCGCATGCTCCAAGCAGCGCGCCGTCCTTCGCCACATCCACCCCATCGACCTGCAGAGGGTGTGTCGCCTGTGCAGCCGCCGCCTTCTCCAGGAGCAGCAGCAGGAGGAGGAACACCTCTATGTTGATGTGGCGGCGGTGTTGGGGGAAGGAGAGCAGGAGGAGGAGGGCGAGGGGATGACCCTCAGGAACTTCCACGGGTGGCTGAACTCCCAGACACAACCGCACTTCATGTACCTGAAGCCAGAACTGCCGCCCAGGAAGACCAAGCTCCCTCCTCCAGACATTCTGTTGTCTTGAGTGTGTGTGAGTGAGTGAGTGAGTGAGTGAGTGAGAGAGAGAGAGAGAGAGAGAGAGAGAGAGAGAGAGAGAGAGAGGTTTCACAACAGTGTGTGTCACGGGGAGCATATACATTGTTGTTTATGTAATGACATGTAAATAACCATAAGTGTACATTTTGTGTGTAGTGTGTCAGAATTTGAATCTACAGTGAAGGAGTAGATTAAACATTATTATTTAACATCATTCCATAAACAGGCTCTTTGTTTTTTTTTACATGTACAGTACAGGTACAGTTGTACGTTTTACCTCATATTCTGTTTGGATACACTAATTGTTCGCTTTTGTTAAGCAAAAGCAGCTGCTCTGCCCCACCACCTCCCCAGCGCCACCATATCTCTGCGCGGGTTATTTATTTGCATGTATGCATCACACAACAATGTACAACAATGTCAAAATGTTCGGCATGAGAAAGTATGACATGCAAATATTCATGATATAACTTGCCATGTTCTGTTCGGGGGGCTGAAATAATAATAAATAATAATAAATATTTAACAGAAGTGGGCTGTCTGAAATATATTTCTTGGCTATGATCAAATCATTACGTTGCTTTGTATATACTTTTTTTTTTTTAAATAAACTAATCCACACATTATTGATCCATTGGGGAAATACAAAAAGGGTTGTATACAAAGCAAACAAATGTAAAGGTGAACCTTGTAAACCTTTTCTGAGTGTGACATCATTGACTGAACTGAACATTGTGTTTCCGTATGCAAGGTTTTTCATGTGTTTTGCATGACGTTTTCTCCTAATGGTCCATGCCATCACAAGATGTTAAGTCACTCACATTAAAGCATATCTCCAACATATTCAGTTACATGAAACACAACCATATCCTCAAGTACACTATTTTAAAACTCACTAAACCACATTCTCTGGTCGTTTTATTTGAGTTAGTGAATAGGTTACTAGAGAATATGGCTTTATTTTTATATTATATTTATATTTTTATATATCTATATTTATACATATTATATATATATATATTTCTTTATTTTTATTTTTTTAATGCTGCTCAGCGACATCTAATCTAATTCTAAAGGTATCCCATCATACATTTACTTACCAGCTTCTCAGTTCCTTTTTTATGATCTTCTTCACTCTCCTCATCCTGATGATGGATGCTGTCTTTGACTTTTATTTCAGCAGCATCAATGCAAATTTGTTATGTGTCCTTCCTATGATGGCTTCCTATATGAACTAGTTGCCTGACAGTGGCTCTGGGCTACCCCTTGTGGTTGCCACCGCTATTACCTGTGCCTATTGTCTTTCACCTGTGTCCAGGTGGAGGTCCTGAGTGGGAGGCGGGGCCTCCACTATAAAAGCCCTACCCACCTGCCATGGTGGGACTTCTTGTTCGAGAGACTTGCTGGATGCGTTTAAGCCTTGTCTACTGCCGGTTCACCCGTGTCATTCTCCTCTCGCTGCCGCCACCAACACTGTTTATCTTTTTGGCATAATTGTTTGCCTAGTTTTTGTTAAATACGACCCTTTTCTGTCTCTGTCCTTCCAGGTGGTTTACTTTGTGTGTTGGTGGCTGACCTCCTCCGTCATGTGGGTGAATTTGTTTGTGGCGCTGATTTTAGATGTAGGTTCCCATAACCCGTGGGATGGATGGATGGATTTTTTTATATCATTGTAGGTGGTTTTAAATAATACCAATGGGCTTTTTATCTCACCTTCACATGTATTGTCTTCAATATAAAATATGATTTTGTGTAAAAAGCTGTTAAAAGCTGTTTAAAATCTGAATCAGTTGAATCGTTGTAAAACGGATGGCGGGTTGGGAAAACGAGTGTAATGCAAACTGTACATCAAGTAGGCCTATTCATGGTGGATCTTAACCCTGTTCTCCATCAGAACGACCGCAGCAGCTTCTCCATGGCCGAAGTGAAGAAGACGAGATACGAGACCTCAGTACAACTCATCTTTAAGTAAGCGATACCACACTGACATACATGTACTTATAGGTTTTAGCAGTGAAATAAAAAGGCATGACGTTTGATTTACTGGATTTACTGGACCTTTGAAGTGTTACCGGTGCAGTCTGTAATATACAATCATTTACAATATTGACAAGATTATTCTGTTTCCCCAACTGCCAAGTTTACATTTGAAAGGAAACATCCGAGTATGGGACGTGGGGAGTCACAAGTGCCCGACATTTTGTTAACATGTCGAATCAGCATTGGTCAACTTCAGCCAATATTCCCTCGGGCCAATACTTCCCCATTTCCTCATTCTGTGTCACTCTTAAACTGTCTCTGACCTCTCTCTCTCTCTCTCTGTCTGTCTCTCTCTCTCTCTGTCTCTCTCTCTCTCTGTCTCTCTCCTCTCTCGTTCTTTAGAAAACACACAGAGGAGCCGACGGAAGAAGAGCTACTTAGACAACTGCAGCAACATCCCCACCTACACATAAACTGCGCTGTTGACACACACACACACACACACACACACACACACACACACACACACACACACACACACACACACACACACACAATCACAAGCACTGATGAAAAAAAACTCTATTGACTGTAGTTACATTTTTATTATTTACGCTGTTTGAATTTCAGATTTTCTGATGTTGCCACTGGGAAAAACCTTCATTTTTTAAAATAGAATTAAGAGAATAGTAGTATATAATGAACTGTTACAAGTTGTATGTAAGCTACATGTGTAAAATTGAGGAACACAACTAGAATAACATTTATCCTGTTGGAAACAAAGAGCCAGCTTTTAATAATTGTGTAATACTTTTTAAGAATCTTATATAGAAGGGAATGTTTTTTGCTAAAACCATTCCCTGGTCAGAAGTTTAATATAAAGCACATAAGGGTTGGCCTTCAGTTGGATGAGATTTTATTTTAAAGGATAAAGGGGCAAAAATATGCTATTTTTCAGTTCTTGTTATTTATTGGTGGGGCTATTTGTGAGATACAATGTTATGCCTTGTTGTTGCACGACTCAATGGGACTTAAATCCACTTGATAGAAAACCTACTTGAAAAATAAATGAAATAAAAAAGTGATGTTCTATGATCCGATTAAATTAATCACATTATCAATCACATTATTAATAAACAGGTTTGTTGGTACGTTTTCTGTAAATGACAAGAAAGGATACATTTACAGGCAAAATAATGAATCAAAAAGGGTTAGGGTTAGGGTTTTGTTGCACTATTGTTGCAGTGTTCAAACGGTACCACTAGGGGGGCGGTGATGCGCCACTAGGGGGCGGTGATGCCGATAGTGGCATCACCCCATAAGCATAAACCATCAGACAGACATCGGATCTGAGTCTTTGCGACCTTCAGAAAAAAAGTTATTAAAGAAATTCTAACTACCACTCACCCTGATGTTAAAGGGTGTCATATTAGGGTTCTTGTACTTATTTATTGGTGGGGCTATTTGTGAGATACAATGTTATGCCTTGTTGTTGCACAACTCAATTGGTTTAGGGTTTCCAATTAGGGTTAGGGTTTCATAATAGGGTTAGGGTTTCCAATTAGGGTTTCATATCAGGGTTAGGGACTGGGTCGAGGGTTAGGGTTTCCAATTATTGTGAGGGTTAGGGTTTCATGGGAATATGGTTTTATGTGAGTTGGACATGCCCCCTAGCATCCCTACTAAAACTACGCCTAGGCATGAAGGGAAGAACCATTAATAACAAGAATGACAAGAATGACATGCAGAGATTATTAGCATATTTAAATAAACTGATATAGACATTTGATCAGCATGGCGTTCAGTGCTTTCAACGTTAAAATATCGAATTCATAACATTTATCTTGTATTATGTATGTATGCATTTTGTAAAGCTTCCTGTTTTCCTTAATTATTGTTGCAGTGTTCAAACGGTACCACTAGGTGGCGGTAATGCGCCACTAAGGGACGGTGATGCAGTGGCGGTGATGCGCCACTAGGGAGCGGTAATGCAGTGGCGGTGATGCGCCACTAGGGAGCAGTGATGCAGTGGCGGTGATGCGCCACTAGGGAGCAGTGATGCAGTGGCGGTGATGCGCCACTAGGTGGTTTCTTTAACAGCAAAGTAAAAACAGAAGAAGTCGTCACTGCCGTCCATGCTGATGCTCACTGTATTTATTTTTCCTTTTATTGGCCGACATTGTCGCCTTACTGCTGGATATAACTCCTGTTGCTGCGCTGAAGGACCCTGTCTCCACCATACAAAATGGACGGTGAGTGTGTGTGCCTTTGGTGTGATTTCGTACTATCTATCTAAAGTTTCTAAACTATATTATTTATCCTTATTATTATTTTATTTTTTTGGTTTGTTTTTGCAGAGCGACTTCTGCAGGTGAGGATCCCTCCCAAGATGAACCCGGGCCTCGGCTTCAAAGTGAGCATTCACGTGTTCATGTGTTCACACACTACATCCAAGTAGTCGCTGTATTTTATTCTAGGTATTGATCAAATGTGTTTGTGCGCATGCGCTCTTCCTCCTCTTACAGAACAAGTCCAAGAAGGAGGCGGAGGCTTTCGCGTATGCGTTTCATCGCGGGCAGCATGAAGGGGACGAGGGCGGGGGTCTGCGGAGGAGACGCTGGCCCGCAAGGCGGTGGTCCTCGAGTACAGCAGGGAGAAACGACTGGGGAGGAGCAGGAGGAGGAGGAGCAGCAAGAGGAGGAGCCAGGGTGGGAAGCCACTGAGCGCCGGGGAGAAGAGGAGGCTGAAGGTGTTTGACATCAAGCCGGAGCACCAGAGGTTGGGGGTTTTAAGTGAATGAATGAACGAACGGGGAAAGACGGGGTTGCCATGGAAACGTAAGGATGGAGCACTGCCTTGTGTGTGTGTGTGTGTGTGTGTGTGTGTGTGTGTGTGTGTGTGTGTGTGTGTGTGTGTGTGTGTGTGTGTGTGTGGTGTAGGCTAAACCCACTGGAAATAGATTTGGCTAACTCATGGTTATTATTGCTGTGATCTGTTGTTGTGGGACACGCACGTGGCGTCACGTTGAATGTCGATTTTAAAAAGGTCCTAGTGTGGATTAGTTTAGATGATGGTGAAGTAAACTTCGATGTGCAAGTTTCCGTCAAACGACATGTCTCTTTCTGTGATGGTGGCATGCGTTACAGAATGCAATTTGGCACAATGTGCTTTAAATCATATACCTTTCTTGTGTTTTTTTCCCTCAAGATATGAGCTGTTCCTGCCTCTGCATGACTTATGGAAACAGTACATCATGAGCATATGCAATGGATTGAGACCAGGAAGGTACAAATTGGATTTCATATTTTTTATTTGGTTTAACCTTAGGTTTACTACTCAGGGTTTTAGTCTTGCGTCTCTCACCAGCAACTTATTCTGTTTTGCAGTAGTCCACAACTTGTCCAGCAGAAACTACTGAAAGCAGACTTCCATGGTGCCATCCTAACAGGTAGGCTTCGCCTCTCCTTCTTCGGAGCAGGATATATAAATGAAGTAGTCCAAAATAGGTTGGCTTGCCCGGGCAGGTGTTCAAAGTTGTACAATTATGACCAGGAAAGTCTTGACCTATTTCATACGGTCTATGGTCCCAACATCAAAAGTGAAATCTTATTCAAGTCTTTTTTTTAACTTAATGTTAAGATGTTGGCTATTCCCAATATATTCACACGCCGAATTACAGCGATCTGACTGGACTAAAGACAGGATCACCGGTGGGTCCCAGTGTGTCTACCAGTGTAAACCTGCCCAGGAGACAGTCGAGCAGCAACACTCCTCTCTATAGAGAGCCTTTTGGTCAATATTTCTACACAATAGGCAAATTACAAAGTACCCTCCCCCTAAAAAATAGCCAAACTAAAACTATTTTAGCTGGATAAGTCTCATGTTTCAAAATGTCCGCAATGGTACTCTGAGATTTGGACAGTGTTCTTGATTCACATTTTTTTGGTATTTGTTTATATATAAGATATAAGATTGTTTTCTACCATAAAACCTGCGTTCTCCTTCCACAGTTGTCCGGTCCAAATGTCCATCCTATGTTGGGACCACAGGCATTCTGGTCCAGGAGTTCAAGCACATCTTCAAAATAATCACCAAGGAGGATCGTCTTAAAGGTAGGGACTAGCGCACTATCCAACTCTACACCGCGGCACCTACTCTTGTATTATAATTATTAGATTTGATTGCTGTGTCATCGCAGATAGTTTTTGCACAGAGCGATCCAATACATTGGATGTCCCAGCAAGTATCTCAGAAGTTGTTTAATGTCGTCTTTTCCTGGTTTTAAAGGCTGCATTACATTATGTTTCAGTGATGAAAAATGAGAAAATACTCAAAAGTTAATTTGTCAAGTATGTAATTCACACAGGAGTATACAAAAATAGACTTTACCATGTGGTTATTTCATATAGACTATTTATTTATTTATTGAATTACCAGAAAACATGCAATATTGTGATGTATATCGTTATCGAGATATTAAATGACCTATAATATGGTGATTTTGGCCGTATTGCCCAGCCCTAATAACAATATACCCCCCCCCCCCCCCCCACTCTCTCTCTTTCCAACTGTTGTTGCGTACGAAGTGATCCCCAAGAACAACAGTGTGTTCGCAGTGGAAGTCAACGGCTTCGTCTCCCACATCTACGGTAGCAAGTTTGAGTACCGCGCCAGCGAGCGCTCGGCCAAGAAGTTTAAAGTCAAAGGGAGCATTGACTTGTGACAGCGGCCGTGGCTTAGACACTTTTGGACTTGGAGCGAGGACCTTCTTTAGTCCAAGCTCACATCGGCCTCAGTGGACCGGTGATGTGGCGCCGCCCTGCCACTGGGTGGAAAGTACCTTGGTACCCGCGGTGTGGAACAAGACGATCGGATGTCCACGCTGAAGGCAAAACTCCAGGAATGTAGTGATGCAAATGCCTTCCTGGAAATAAAAGTCTCCAAAAATAACTTTTTAAATTAGATAAGATTTGAGTAGGGCTTCACACTCTTGTGAGCATGGTTGCACACATTCGTGCCTGGTAAAACGATGCAAGTATCTCCCTGAAAAACCTTTTTTCACACGCAAGCAGACGTCTTTTTGTGTGGTCGCACCCATTATAAGATTTGATTCAGCCTAATAACAGTGCAATTTACTGCTGGTGACCACTAGAGGGCAGCTGGACCTTTTTTTAATTTATTCCATGTTTTTTCCCCCCAGAGTTTGCAGGTTGATATAAACTATGTTGAACATGAACCATGTCAGATTTGTTTTGAGTTGCTATGAAGATTGGACATGTAGTCTTTGTAATTGGCCAACTTGCACAAAGGAGACATTAAAGTTACAAATGACTTCTATTTTGTGAACAATTATTGTGTATTGAATATTTTAAAGCCTAAATCGAGTTAAATTGAGTCCACAGCATCGGCGGATGGTAGTCAACTAAACCAGCATATTCATGAACATTCAAAGTGATCCTTTTACCAAACTCGGAACCCAACGGCTATCAATCTACATTCATATGCAGATGTTATATAAATTATCATTTTTACATGCATGCTATTTTAAATGATGGCTATTAATAAAGAGTTGCCGTGTGGGGGTGTGTGGTGTGGTGTGGTGTGGGTGTGGGTGTGGAATTAATCATGACGTGATTTGTTATTACGGCGAGACGTGTTGGAAACTGCCGTTTCTCATGCGGGACGTGGCAAAACAAGTTTACATGAGGCTAGGTTTCTGTATAGGCTATTTACAGTATGTTGATTTACGGATTTTTATCTTATTTCCCAGCGATCTGATACTGCCAGGAATAAAGTAACCCGAATGTCTACAGTGAACACCTTTTCAATTATTGTTCCTCTTTCTTAACTTGTAAAACTTGTTGGGCAACTTGCACTTAGGGGGAATTTTGTGTTCGTCACCATTACCAAGTAGAGATTCCCTTTTTTGGGGGGGGGGGGGGGGGGTGGCAAACGTTTCAACAGATGTGCAAACCTCCTTAAATAGAAGTCACGACAACAGACCGCACAGCAAACCACAAGCCTGTCCTCCGCGCTGACACACACCGCTCTGCTCTCGCCATCTTCACCACTGCGCCAGAGTCTCCACAGTGGAAGCCATGGACCCCCTGGCGTTTACCCGGTTGAACCACGGTCGCATCCAGGCGGTGGAGAGCTCGTTCCGGATGTCCGGGAAGCCCCTGGCCACGCCGGGCCGGGTGCTGTTCGGAGAGGGACAGCTGCTGAAGCGCAGCCGCCGCCGCTGTCAGCCCAAAGTCTTCTTCCTGTTCAGTGACGTGCTGGTGTACGGCAGCGTCGTCGTGGCGGGACGCTGGTACAAGAACCAGAAGACCATTTCTCTAGGTGAGCCGCCTGCGTCCACCTGCGGGTTTCACATGTTGGGAAGCATGTTTACTTTTTACTTACTGTTGATAAGCAGGGGAGTTTAGTCTAATATTTTTACTATGTAGGCTATATAAAAAAACATATACATTTTATATACTTGTTTGTTTATATTTTATTTATTATTATGTATTATTATTATTAGTTCATTTATTTAAATATCCTTTTACTGTACTTTTACTTACTACTTCAATTTTCTTTTATCTATTCATCTTGACCAATTTATTGAGTCACCTGTTAACAAATCAGTGGCCATGGTCCAGTGAATTTGAAACATTGTAATTTCTGAAGCATCAAGCAGCAACTTGACAAATGACCTAAACGATTAATCGATATGCGACTGACTAATTGACTTATCGTTGCAGCCCTAGTGTGTGTGTGAGAGAATATATGTAACGTTTTGCTTATGTTTTGACTTGTTTCAGCGGACATTCAGCTGGAGGACCTGGAGGACAGCACATGGATGGAGAACCAGTGGCTGATCCGCACGCCCCGCAAGTCCTTCTACGTGGTGGCCGGCTGCCCCAAGGAGAAGCAGGCCTGGATGGAGCACATAGTCGCCTGCCGCGACCGTTGGATCCAGACCGTCGCCGCCTTCACGCCGTTCACCTTCGCCGCCACCTGGATCCCGGACGGGGCCTCGGCCGTGTGCATGCGCTGCTGCAATGAGTTCACCGCCGTGCTGCGCCGCCACCACTGCAGGAACTGTGGCTTCCTGGTGTGCGGCGCATGCTCCAAGCAGCACGCCGTCCTTCGCCACATCCACCCCATCGACCTGCAGAGGGTGTGTCGCCTGTGCAGCCGCCGCCTTCTCCAGGAGCAGCAGCAGGAGGAGGAACACCTCTATGTTGATGTGGCGGCGGTGTTGGGGGAAGGAGAGCAGGAGGAGGAGGGCAAGGGGATGACCCTCAGGAACTTCCACGGGTGGCTGAACTCCCAGACACAACCGCACTTCATGTACCTGAAGCCAGAACTGCCGCCCAGGAAGACCAAGCTCCCTCCTCCAGACATTCTGTTGTCTTGAGTGTGTGTGAGTGAGTGAGTGAGTGAGTGAGTGAGTGAGTGAGTGAGTGAGTGAGTGAGAGAGAGAGAGAGAGAGAGAGAGAGAGAGAGAGAGAGAGAGAGAGAGAGAGAGAGAGAGAGGTTTCACAACAGTGTGTGTCACGGTGAGCATATACATTGTTGTTTATGTAATGACATGTAAATAACCATAAGTGTACATTTTGTGTGTAGTGTGTCAGAATTTGAATCTACAGTGAAGGAGTAGATTAAACATTATTATTTAACATCATTCCATAAACAGGCTCTTTGTTTTTTTTTACATGTACAGTACAGGTACAGTTGTACGTTTTACCTCATATTCTGTTTGGATACACTAATTGTTCGCTTTTGTTAAGCAAAAGCAGCTGCTCCGCCCCACCACCTCCCCAGCGCCACCATATCTCTGCGCGGGTTATTTATTTGCATGTATGCATCACACAACAATGTACAACAATGTCAAAATGTTCGGCATGAGAAAGTATGACATGCAAATATTCATGATATAACTTGCCATGTTCTGTTCGGGGGGCTGAAATAATAATAAATAATAATAAATATTTAACAGAAGTGGGCTGTCTGAAATATATTTCTTGGCTATGATCAAATCATTACGTTGCTTTGTATATACTTTTTTTTTTTTTTAAATAAACTAATCCACACATTATTGATCCATTGGGGAAATACAAAAAGGGTTGTATACAAAGCAAACAAATGTAAAGGTGAACCTTGTAAACCTTTTCTGAGTGTGACATCATTGACTGAACTGAACATTGTGTTTCCGTATGCAAGGTTTTTCATGTGTTTTGCATGACGTTTTCTCCTAATGGTCCATGCCATCACAAGATGTTAAGTCACTCACATTAAAGCATATCTCCAACATATTCAGTTACATGAAACACAACCATATCCTCAAGTACACTATTTTAAAACTCACTAAACCACATTCTCTGGTCGTTTTATTTGAGTTAGTGAATAGGTTACTAGAGAATATGGCTTTATTTTTATATTATATTTATATTTTTATATATCTATATTTATACATATTTTATATCTATATATATATATATATATATATATATATATATATATATATATATTTATTTTTATTTTTATTTTTTTAATGCTGCTCAGCGACATCTAATCTAATTCTAAAGGTATCCCATCATACATTTACTTACCAGCTTCTCAGTTCCTTTTTTATGATCTTCTTCACTCTCCTCATCCTGATGATGGATGCTGTCTTTGACTTTTATTTCAGCAGCATCAATGCAAATTTGTTATGTGTCCTTCCTATGATGGCTTCCTATATGAACTAGTTGCCTGACAGTGGCTCTGGGCTACCCCTTGTGGTTGCCACCGCTATTACCTGTGCCTATTGTCTTTCACCTGTGTCCAGGTGGAGGTCCTGAGTGGGAGGCGGGGCCTCCACTATAAAAGCCCTACCCACCTGCCATGGTGGGACTTCTTGTTCGAGAGACTTGCTGGATGCGTTTAAGCCTTGTCTACTGCCGGTTCACCCGTGTCATTCTCCTCTCGCTGCCGCCACCAACACTGTTTATCTTTTTGGCATAATTGTTTGCCTAGTTTTTGTTAAATACGACCATTTTCTGTTAATAAATCCCCTAGACTTTGAGCCCTTTTTGTTGTCTCTTTTATGTTCGGTTTCAGCTGTAACAAAATTAAAAATCGATTCAGGCATTTAAAAATCCATTAAAAAATGATGTAAAAAGACCCTACCCGAAAGTAGGCTATTGGTGGCAGTGAGAGCTGCGGTTGGCGGTCATGCTGACAGTCTCTGTCCTTCCAGGTGGTTTACTTTGTGTGTTGGTGGCTGACCTCCTCCGTCATGTGGGTGAATTTGTTTGTGGCACTGATTTTAGAGGTAGGTTCCCATAACCCGTGGGATGGATGGATGGATTTTTTTATATCATTGTAGGTGTGGTTTTAAATAATACCAATGGGCTTTTTATCTCACCTTCACATGTATTGTCTTCAATATAAAATATGATTTTGTGTAAAAAGCTGTTAAAAGCTGTTTAAAATCTGAATCAGTTGAATCGTTGTAAAACGGATGGCGGGTTGGGAAAACGAGTGTAATGCAAACTGTACATCAAGTAGGCCTATTCATGGTGGATCTTAACCCTGTTCTCCATCAGAACGACCGCAGCAGCTTCTCCATGGCCGAAGTGAAGAAGACGAGATACGAGACCTCAGTACAACTCATCTTTAAGTAAGCGATACCACACTGACATACATGTACTTATAGGTTTTAGCAGTGAAATAAAAAGGCATGACGTTTGATTTACTGGATTTACTGGACCTTTGAAGTGTTACCCGGTGCAGTCTGTAATATACAATCATTTACAATGACAAGATTATTCTGTTTCCCCAACTGCCAAGTTTACATTTGAAAGGAAACATCCGAGTATGGGACGTGGGGAGTCACAAGTGCCCGACATTTTGTTAACATGTCGAACAGCATTGGTCAACTTCAGCCAATATTCCCTCGGGCCAATACTTCCCCATTTCCTCATTCTGTGTCACTCTTAAACTGTCTCTGACCTCTCTCTCTCTCTCTCTCTCTCTCTCTCTCTCTCTCTCTCTCTCTCTCTCTCTCTCTCTCTCTCTGTCTCTTTCTCTCTGTCTCTTTCTCTGACCTCTATCTCTCTGTCTCTCTCCTCTCTCGTTCTTTAGAAAACACACCGAGGAGCCAACGGAAGAAGAGCTACTTAGACAACTGCAGCAACATCCCCACCTACACATAAACTGTGCTGTTGACACATAGACATACACACACACACACACACACACACACACACACACACACACACACACACACTCACAAGCACTGACAAAACTCTATCGACTGTAGTTACATTTTTATTATTTACGCTGTTTGAATTTCAGATTTTCTGATGTTGCCACTGGGAAAAACCTTAATTTTTTATAGAATTAAGAGAATAGTAGTATATAATGTTGTATACAAGTTGTATGTAAGCTACATGTGTAAAATTGAGGAACACAACTAGCATAACATTTAGAATAACATTTATCCTGTTGGAAACAAAGAGCCAGCTTCTTCAGAGCTGTAAATGAATATAAGCAGCAATGTATTTTCTTATTTGAAAAAAAAGATTTCATACTACAGTTGGAGTAGACTTACAACATACTTCTTTTAATAATAATTGTGTAATACTTTTTAAGAATCTTATATAGAAGGGAATGGTTTTTGCTAAAACCATTCCCTGGTCAGAAGTTTAATATAAAGCAAAGGGTTGGCCTTCAGTTGGATGAGATTATATTTTATTTTAAAGGATAAAGGGAAAAAATATGCTATTTTTCAGTTATTGTTATTTATTGGTGGGGCTATTTGTGAGATACAATGTTATGCCTTGTTGTTGCACGACTCAATGGGACTTAAATCCACTTGATCCACTTTACTTGAAAAAAATAAATAAAATAAAAACTGTTTAAAAAGTGATGTTCCATGATCCGATTAAGTTAATCACATTATCAATCACATTATTAAAAAACAGGTTTGTTGGTACGTTTTCTGTAAATGACAAGAAAGGATACATTTACAGGCAAAATAATGAATCAAAAAGGGTTAGGGTTAGGGTTTTGTTGCACTATTGTTGCAGTGTTCAAACGGTACCACTAGGGGGCGGTGATGCCGCGGTGATGCCGATAGTGGCAGCATCCCCATAAGCATAAACCATCAGACAGACATCGGATCTGAGTCTTTGCGACCTTCAGAAAAAAGGTTATTAAAGAAATACTAACTACCACTCACCCTGATGTTAAAGGGTGTCATATTAGGGTTTGGTTTAGGGTTTCATATTAGGGTTAGGGTTTCCAATTAGGGTTTCATATCAGGGTTAGGGTCGAGGGTTAGGGTTTCTAATTATTGTGAGGGTTAGGGTTTCATGGGAATATGCTTTTATGTGAGTTGGACATGCCCCCTAGCATCCCTACTAAAAACTACGCCTAGGCATGAATGACAATAATGACATGCAGAGATTATGAGCATATTAAACTGATATAGACATTTGATCAGCATGGCGTTCAGTGCTTTCAACGTTAAAATATCGAATTCATAACATTTATCTTGTATTATATATGTATGCATTTTGTAAAGCTTCCTGTTTTGCTTAATTATTGTTGGTGTTCAAACGGTACCACTAGGTGACGGTAATGCGCCACTAAGGGGCGGTGATGCAGTGGCGGTGATGCGCCACTAGGGGGCGGTGATGCAGTGGCGGTGATGCGCCACTAGGGAGCGGTGATGCAGTGGCGGTGATGCGCCACTAGGGGGCGGTGATGCAGTGGCGGTGATGCGCCACTAGGGAGCGGTGATGCAGTGGCGGTGATGCGCCACTAGGGGGCGGTGATGCAGTGGCGGTGATGCGCCACTAGGGAGCGGTGATGCGCCACTAGGTGGTTTCTTTAACAGCAAAGTAAAAACAGAAGAAGTCGTCACTGCCGTCCATGCTGAAGCTCACTGTATTTATTTTTCCTTTTATTGGCCGACATTGTCGCCTTACTGCTGGATATAACTCCTGTTGCTGCGCTGAAGGACCCTGTCTCCACCATACAAAATGGACGGTGAGTGTGTGTGCCTTTGGTGTGATTTCGTACTATCTATCTAAAGTTTCTAAACTATATTATTTATCCTTATTATTATTTTATTTTTTTGGTTTGTTTTTGCAGAGCGACTTCTGCAGGTGAGGATCCCTCCCAAGATGAACCCGGGCCTCGGCTTCAAAGTGAGCATTCACGTGTTCATGTGTTCACACACTACATCCAAGTAGTCGCTGTATTTTATTCTAGGTATTGATCAAATGTGTTTGTGCGCATGCGCTCTTCCTCCTCTTACAGAACAAGTCCAAGAAGGAGGCGGAGGCTTTCGCGTATGCGTTCATCGCGGGCAGCATGAAGGGGACGAGGGCGGGGTCTGCGGAGGAGACGCTGGCCCGCAAGGCGGTGGTCCTCGAGTACAGCAGGGAGAAACGACTGGGGAGGAGCAGGAGGAGGAGGAGCAGCAAGAGGAGGAGCCAGGGTGGGAAGCCACTGAGCGCCGGGGAGAAGAGGAGGCTGAAGGTGTTTGACATCAAGCCGGAGCACCAGAGGTTGGGGTTTTAAGTGAATGAATGAACGAACGGGGAAAGACGGGGTTGCCATGGAAACGTAAGGATGGAGCACTGCCTTGTGTGTGTGTGTGTGTGTGTGTGTGTGTGTGTGTGTGTGTGTGTGTGTGTGTGTGTGTGTGTGTGTGTGTGTGTGTGTGTGTGGTGTAGGCTAAACCCACTGGAAATAGATTTGGCTAACTCATGGTTATTATTGCTGTGATCTGTTGTTGTGGGACACGCACGTGGCGTCACGTTGAATGTCGATTTTAAAAAGGTCCTAGTGTGGATTAGTTTAGATGATGGTGAAGTAAACTTCGATGTGCAAGTTTCCGTCAAACGACATGTCTCTTTCTGTGATGGTGGCATGCGTTACAGAATGCAATTTGGCACAATGTGCTTTAAATCATATACCTTTCTTGTGTTTTTTTCCCTCAAGATATGAGCTGTTCCTGCCTCTGCATGACTTATGGAAACAGTACATCATGAGCATATGCAATGGATTGAGACCAGGAAGGTACAAATTGGATTTCATATTTTTTATTTGGTTTAACCTTAGGTTTACTACTCAGGGTTTTAGTCTTGCGTATCTCACCAGCAACTTATTCTGTTTTGCAGTAGTCCACAACTTGTCCAGCAGAAACTACTGAAAGCAGACTTCCATGGTGCCATCCTAACAGGTAGGCTTCGCCTCTCCTTCTTCGGAGCAGGATATATAAATGAAGTAGTCCAAAATAGGTTGGCTTGCCCGGGCAGGTGTTCAAAGTTGTACAATTATGACCAGGAAAGTCTTGACCTATTTCATACGGTCTATGGTCCCAACATCAAAAGTGAAATCTTATTCAAGTCTTTTTTTTAACTTAATGTTAAGATGTTGGCTATTCCCAATATATTCACACGCCGAATTACAGCGATCTGACTGGACTAAAGACAGGATCACCGGTGGGTCCCAGTGTGTCTACCAGTGTAAACCTGCCCAGGAGACAGTCGAGCAGCAACACTCCTCTCTATAGAGAGCCTTTTGGTCAATATTTCTACACAATAGGCAAATTACAAAGTACCCTCCCCTAAAAAATAGCCAAACTAAAACTATTTTAGCTGGATAAGTCTCATGTTTCAAAATGTCCGCAATGGTACTCTGAGATTTGGACAGTGTTCTTGATTCACATTTTTTTGGTATTTGTTTATATATAAGATATAAGATTGTTTTCTACCATAAAACCTGCGTTCTCCTTCCACAGTTGTCCGGTCCAAATGTCCATCCTATGTTGGGACCACAGGCATTCTGGTCCAGGAGTTCAAGCACATCTTCAAAATAATCACCAAGGAGGATCGTCTTAAAGGTAGGGACTAGCGCACTATCCAACTCTACACCGCGGCACCTACTCTTGTATTATAATTATTAGATTTGATTGCTGTGTCATCGCAGATAGTTTTTGCACAGAGCGATCCAATACATTGGATGTCCCAGCAAGTATCTCAGAAGTTGTTTAATGTCGTCTTTTCCTGGTTTTAAAGGCTGCATTACATTATGTTTCAGTGATGAAAAATGAGAAAATACTCAAAAGTTAATTTGTCAAGTATGTAATTCACACAGGAGTATACAAAAATAGACTTTACCATGTGGTTATTTCATATAGACTATTTATTTATTTATTGAATTACCAGAAAACATGCAATATTGTGATGTATATCGTTATCGAGATATTAAATGACCTATAATATGGTGATTTTGGCCGTATTGCCCAGCCCTAATAACAATATACCCCCCCCCCCCCACTCTCTCTCTTTCCAACTGTTGTTGCGTACGAAGTGATCCCCAAGAACAACAGTGTGTTCGCAGTGGAAGTCAACGGCTTCGTCTCCCACATCTACGGTAGCAAGTTTGAGTACCGCGCCAGCGAGCGCTCGGCCAAGAAGTTTAAAGTCAAAGGGAGCATTGACTTGTGACAGCGGCCGTGGCTTAGACACTTTTGGACTTGGAGCGAGGACCTTCTTTAGTCCAAGCTCACATCGGCCTCAGTGGACCGGTGATGTGGCGCCGCCCTGCCACTGGGTGGAAAGTACCTTGGTACCGCGGTGTGGAACAAGACGATCGGATGTCCACGCTGAAGGCAAAACTCCAGGAATGTAGTGATGCAAATGCCTTCCTGGAAATAAAAGTCTCCAAAAATAACTTTTTAAATTAGATAAGATTTGAGTAGGGCTTCACACTCTTGTGAGCATGGTTGCACACATTCGTGCCTGGTAAAACGATGCAAGTATCTCCCTGAAAAACCTTTTTTCACACGCAAGCAGACGTCTTTTTGTGTGGTCGCACCCATTATAAGATTTGATTCAGCCTAATAACAGTGCAATTTACTGCTGGTGACCACTAGAGGGCAGCTGGACCTTTTTTTAATTTATTCCATGTTTTTTCCCCCCAGAGTTTGCAGGTTGATATAAACTATGTTGAACATGAACCATGTCAGATTTGTTTTGAGTTGCTATGAACATTGGACATGTAGTCTTTGTAATTGTCCAACTTGCACAAAGGAGACATTAAAGTTACAAATGACTTCTATTTTGTGAACAATTTTTGTGTATTGAATATTTTAAAGCCTAAATCGAGTTAAATTGAGTCCACAGCATCGGCGGATGGTAGTCAACTAAACCAGCATATTCATGAACATTGAAAGTGATCCTTTTACCAAACTCGGAACCCAACGGCTATCAATCTACATTCATATGCAGATGTTATATAAATTATCATTTTTACATGCATGCTATTTTAAATGATGGCTATTAATAAAGAGTTGCCGTGTGGGGGTGTGTGGTGTGGTGTGGTGTGGGTGTGGGTGTGGAATTAATCATGACGTGATTTGTTATTACGGCGAGACGTGTTGGAAACTGCCGTTTCTCATGCGGGACGTGGCAAAACAAGTTTACATGAGGCTAGGTTTCTGTATAGGCTATTTACAGTATGTTGATTTACGGATTTTTATCTTATTTCCCAGCGATCTGATACTGCCAGGAATAAAGTAACCCGAATGTCTACAGTGAACACCTTTTCAATTATTGTTCCTCTTTCTTAACTTGTAAAACTTGTTGGGCAACTTGCACTTAGGGGGAATTTTGTGTTCGTCACCATTACCAAGTAGAGATTCCCTTTTTTTGGGGGGGGGGGTGGCAACGTTTCAACAGATGTGCAAACCTCCTTAAATAGAAGTCACGACAACAGACCGCACAGCAAACCACAAGCCTGTCCTCCGCGCTGACACACACCGCTCTACTCGCCATCTTCACCACTGCACCAGAGTCTCCACAGTGGAAGCCATGGACCCCCTGGCGTTCACCCGGTTGAACCACGGTCGCATCCAGGCGGTGGAGAGCTCGTTCCGGATGTCCGGGAAGCCCCTGGCCACGCCGGGCCGGGTGCTGTTCGGAGAGGGACAGCTGCTGAAGCGCAGCCGCCGCGGCTGTCAGCCCAAAGTCTTCTTCCTGTTCAGTGACGTGCTGGTGTACGGCAGCATCATCGTGGCGGGACGCTGGTACAAGAACCAGAAGACCATTTCTCTAGGTGAGCCGCCTGCGTCCACCTGCGGGTTTCACATGTTGGGAAGCATGTTTACTTTTTACTTACTGTTGATAAGCAGGGGAGTTTAGTCTAATATTTTTACTATGTAGGCTATATAAAAAAACATATACATTTTATATACTTGTTTGTTTATATTTTATTTATTATTATGTATTATTATTATTAGTTCATTTATTTAAATATCCTTTTACTGTACTTTTACTTACTACTTCAATTTTCTTTTATCTATTCATCTTGACCAATTTATTGAGTCACCTGTTAACAAATCAGTGGCCATGGTCCAGTGAATTTGAAACATTGTAATTTCTGAAGCATCAAGCAGCAACTTGACAAATGACCTAAACGATTAATCGATATGCGACTGACTAATTGACTTATCGTTGCAGCCCTAGTGTGTGTGTGAGAGAATGTATGTAACGTTTTGCTTATGTTTTGACTTGTTTCAGCGGACATTCAGCTGGAGGACCTGAAGGACAGCACATGGATGGAGAACCAGTGGCTGATCCGCACGCCCCGCAAGTCCTTCTACGTGGCGGCCGGCTGCCCCAAGGAGAAGCAGGCCTGGATGGAGCACATAGTCGCCTGCCGCGACCGCTGGATCCAGACCGTCGCCGCCTTCACGCCGTCCACCTTCGCCGCCACCTGGATCCCGGACGGGGCCTCGGCCGTGTGCATGCGCTGCTGCAATGAGTTCACCGCCGTGCTGCGCCGCCACCACTGCAGGAACTGCGGCTTCCTGGTGTGCGGCGCATGCTCCAAGCAGCGCGCCGTCCTTCGCCACATCCACCCCATCGACCTGCAGAGGGTGTGTCGCCTGTGCAGCCGCCGCCTTCTCCAGGAGCAGCAGCAGGAGGAGGAACACCTCTATGTTGATGTGGCGGCGGTGTTGGGGGAAGGAGAGCAGGAGGAGGAGGGCAAGGGGATGACCCTCAGGAACTTCCACGGGTGGCTGAACTCCCAGACACAACCGCACTTCATGTACCTGAAGCCAGAACTGCCGCCCAGGAAGACCAAGCTCCCTCCTCCAGACATTCTGTTGTCTTGAGTGTGTGTGAGTGAGTGAGTGAGTGAGTGAGTGAGTGAGTGAGTGAGTGAGAGAGAGAGAGAGAGAGAGAGAGAGAGAGAGAGAGAGAGAGAGAGAGAGAGAGAGGTTTCACAACAGTGTGTGTCACGGTGAGCATATACATTGTTGTTTATGTAATGACATGTAAATAACCATAAGTGTACATTTTGTGTGTAGTGTGTCAGAATTTGAATCTACAGTGAAGGAGTAGATTAAACATTATTATTTAACATCATTCCATAAACAGGCTCTTTGTTTTTTTTTACATGTACAGTACAGGTACAGTTGTACGTTTTACCTCATATTCTGTTTGGATACACTAATTGTTCGCTTTTGTTAAGCAAAAGCAGCTGCTCCGCCCCACCACCTCCCCAGCGCCACCATATCTCTGCGCGGGTTATTTATTTGCATGTATGCATCACACAACAATGTACAACAATGTCAAAATGTTCGGCATGAGAAAGTATGACATGCAAATATTCATGATATAACTTGCCATGTTCTGTTCGGGGGGCTGAAATAATAATAAATAATAATAAATATTTAACAGAAGTGGGCTGTCTGAAATATATTTCTTGGCTATGATCAAATCATTACGTTGCTTTGTATATACTTTTTTTTTTTTTAAATAAACTAATCCACACATTATTGATCCATTGGGGAAATACAAAAAGGGTTGTATACAAAGCAAACAAATGTAAAGGTGAACCTTGTAAACCTTTTCTGAGTGTGACATCATTGACTGAACTGAACATTGTGTTTCCGTATGCAAGGTTTTTCATGTGTTTTGCATGACGTTTTCTCCTAATGGTCCATGCCATCACAAGATGTTAAGTCACTCACATTAAAGCATATCTCCAACATATTCAGTTACATGAAACACAACCATATCCTCAAGTACACTATTTTAAAACTCACTAAACCACATTCTCTGGTCGTTTTATTTGAGTTAGTGAATAGGTTACTAGAGAATATGGCTTTATTTTTATATTATATTTATATTTTTATATATCTATATTTATACATATTTTATATATATATATATATATATATATATATATATATATATATATATATATATATATATATATATATATATATATATTTATTTTTATTTTTATTTTTTTAATGCTGCTCAGCGACATCTAATCTAATTCTAAAGGTATCCCATCATACATTTACTTACCAGCTTCTCAGTTCCTTTTTTATGATCTTCTTCACTCTCCTCATCCTGATGATGGATGCTGTCTTTGACTTTTATTTCAGCAGCATCAATGCAAATTTGTTATGTGTCCTTCCTATGATGGCTTCCTATATGAACTAGTTGCCTGACAGTGGCTCTGGGCTACCCCTTGTGGTTGCCACCGCTATTACCTGTGCCTATTGTCTTTCACCTGTGTCCAGGTGGAGGTCCTGAGTGGGAGGCGGGGCCTCCACTATAAAAGCCCTACCCACCTGCCATGGTGGGACTTCTTGTTCGAGAGACTTGCTGGATGCGTTTAAGCCTTGTCTACTGCCGGTTCACCCGTGTCATTCTCCTCTCGCTGCCGCCACCAACACTGTTTATCTTTTTGGCATAATTGTTTGCCTAGTTTTTGTTAAATACGACCATTTTCTGTTAATAAATCCCCTAGACTTTGAGCCCTTTTTGTTGTCTCTTTTATGTTCGGTTTCAGCTGTAACAAAATTAAAAATCGATTCAGGCATTTAAAAATCCATTAAAAAATGATGTAAAAAGACCCTACCCGAAAGTAGGCTATTGGTGGCAGTGAGAGCTGCGGTTGGCGGTCATGCTGACAGTCTCTGTCCTTCCAGGTGGTTTACTTTGTGTGTTGGTGGCTGACCTCCTCCGTCATGTGGGTGAATTTGTTTGTGGCGCTGATTTTAGAGGTAGGTTCCCATAACCCGTGGGATGGATGGATGGATTTTTTTATATCATTGTAGGTGTGGTTTTAAATAATACCAATGGGCTTTTTATCTCACCTTCACATGTATTGTCTTCAATATAAAATATGATTTTGTGTAAAAAGCTGTTAAAAGCTGTTTAAAATCTGAATCAGTTGAATCGTTGTAAAACGGATGGCGGGTTGGGAAAACGAGTGTAATGCAAACTGTACATCAAGTAGGCCTATTCATGGTGGATCTTAACCCTGTTCTCCATCAGAACGACCGCAGCAGCTTCTCCATGGCCGAAGTGAAGAAGACGAGATACGAGACCTCAGTACAACTCATCTTTAAGTAAGCGATACCACACTGACATACATGTACTTATAGGTTTTAGCAGTGAAATAAAAAGGCATGACGTTTGATTTACTGGATTTACTGGACCTTTGAAGTGTTACCGGTGCAGTCTGTAATATACAATCATTTACAATGACAAGATTATTCTGTTTCCCCAACTGCCAAGTTTACATTTGAAAGGAAACATCCGAGTATGGGACGTGGGGAGTCACAAGTGCCCGACATTTTGTTAACATGTCGAACAGCATTGGTCAACTTCAGCCAATATTCCCTCGGGCCAATACTTCCCCATTTCCTCATTCTGTGTCACTCTTAAACTGTCTCTGACCTCTCTCTCTCTCTCTCTCTCTCTCTCTGTCTCTCTCCTCTCTCGTTCTTTAGAAAACACACAGAGGAGCCGACGGAAGAAGAGCTACTTAGACAACTGCAGCAACATCCCCACCTACACATAAACTGCGCTGTTGACACACACACACACACACACACACACACACACACACTCACAATCACAAGCACTGATGAAAAAAAATTCTATTGACTGTAGTTACATTTTTATTATTTACGCTGTTTGAATTTCAGATTTTCTGATGTTGCCACTGGGAAAAACCTTCATTTTTTAAAATAGAATTAAGAGAATAGTAGTATATAATGAACTGTTACAAGTTGTATGTAAGCTACATGTGTAAAATTGAGGAACACAACTAGAATAACATTTATCCTGTTGGAAACAAAGAGCCAGCTTTTAATAATTGTGTAATACTTTTTAAGAATCTTATATAGAAGGGAATGTTTTTTTGCTAAAACCATTCCCTGGTCAGAAGTTTAATATAAAGCACATAAGGGTTGGCCTTCAGTTGGATGAGATTTTATTTTAAAGGATAAAGGGGCAAAAATATGCTATTTTTCAGTTCTTGTTATTTATTGGTGGGGCTATTTGTGAGATACAATGTTATGCCTTGTTGTTGCACGACTCAATGGGACTTAAATCCACTTGATAGAAAACCTACTTGAAAAATAAATGAAATAAAAAAGTGATGTTCTATGATCCGATTAAATTAATCACATTATCAATCACATTATTAATAAACAGGTTTGTTGGTACGTTTTCTGTAAATGACAAGAAAGGATACATTTACAGGCAAAATAATGAATCAAAAAGGGTTAGGGTTAGGGTTTTGTTGCACTATTGTTGCAGTGTTCAAACGGTACCACTAGGGGGGCGGTGATGCGCCACTAGGGGGCGGTGATGCCGATAGTGGCATCACCCCATAAGCATAAACCATCAGACAGACATTGGATCTGAGTCTTTGCGACCTTCAGAAAAAAAGTTATTAAAGAAATTCTAACTACCACTCACCCTGATGTTAAAGGGTGTCATATTAGGGTTCTTGTACTTATTTATTGGTGGGGCTATTTGTGAGATACAATGTTATGCCTTGTTGTTGCACAACTCAATTGGTTTAGGGTTTCCAATTAGGGTTAGGGTTTCATAATAGGGTTAGGGTTTCCAATTAGGGTTTCATATCAGGGTTAGGGACTGGGTCGAGGGTTAGGGTTTCCAATTATTGTGAGGGTTAGGGTTTCATGGGAATATGGTTTTATGTGAGTTGGACATGCCCCCTAGCATCCCTACTAAAACTACGCCTAGGCATGAAGGGAAGAACCATTAATAACAAGAATGACAAGAATGACATGCAGAGATTATTAGCATATTTAAATAAACTGATATAGACATTTGATCAGCATGGCGTTCAGTGCTTTCAACGTTAAAATATCGAATTCATAACATTTATCCTGTATTATGTATGTATGCATTTTGTAAAGCTTCCTGTTTTCCTTAATTATTGTTGCAGTGTTCAAACGGTACCACTAGGTGGCGGTAATGCGCCACTAAGGGACGGTGATGCAGTGGCGGTGATGCGCCACTAGGGAGCGGTAATGCAGTGGCGGTGATGCGCCACTAGGGAGCAGTGATGCAGTGGCGGTGATGCGCCACTAGGTGGTTTCTTTAACAGCAAAGTAAAAACAGAAGAAGTCGTCACTGCCGTTGTTGTACGGTAGAATGTTATCGTGTTAACTTGTGAGGAACGCCTACCTGGAACCACCCCGGTAGCACCCACTTTGCAGATTCGCAGATTCGTTAGTTAAGTTCAGTTGGTTCAATTTGATGGTTGTGCATTTCATTCTATTTGTAAATAAAGTTCTACTAACACATGTTACCCGTGTCTGAAAACATCATTATGTGTAACAAGTCGAAAACTATTGCCAACACTCAAACACATAAAAGCAACCGAATTAGAATAGTGTTCCAACCGGGACTTGAACTCACAGTCATAAGTAGTCTCAAATGTGAAGGCTATCAGCGGAATATGCCCTATCTTGTTGAGCTATACGATCGCTGCTTCAACTCTCAGGCAACTAGACTTCATATAAATAATAATAATAGGAATGTATATTATTGATAACAAGTTAACACAACGGATCATGGTAGATGGTTATCGTGTCAAATCGTGACATAGGCGGACCACGTCAATGTTTTGCAAAAGGTCAGATCATTAGGCCTACTAAAACTACAAGAGAGATCAAACGGCCAAATACATAATGAAGCTAACACACACACACAGGGCTATATTATACATATATATAGAGAGAAAAATAAATATTAGCCTATATGTAACCGAGCTAAATTGAATTTTATTGAATTTTATTTAAATGTATTTTTATTTTTATTTTTCACATTCTTTTTGTATTGTGAACTCCCCCAAAATTGTTTCCTATGTAAATTGGTTCCACATGGTTATTTTCCATAGCATACCTTTTGTTTCCCTGGGGAGTAATTTGGCGTTGCACCTGTGTGTCTAGCTTCAGTGAGCGCTGATGCTCGGAGCTGGTAGGTTACGTTTATATCTCTCTTTTCAATTGTCATCCTTATAGTAATTCACACTGCCTTGTGATATGCTTTTGGGTATACGGGAGAAATTCCCGATGTACAGACAACTTTCAGTCATTCAACTTTTGTTAAAAAACGGACTTTTAATTGTGTGCGATGTTTTGTCAACATGTCTTAAGCTAGCGGCACGTTACTACGGGGTTTCCCGACCGCGTGGGATTTAGTATGAGGAAAAGATCGCTGCATGTCTGTGTTGATATTTTGAATGCAGCCGTATGATTTAATGTGTAGTTAATTTTGTTTTCTTTATTTTGTAGAGTGGAGAGAGATTATATGGATTGTGTGTGACGCCCGTGTATTTTGTCTCCTCTAAAAAGGTATGCCTGTTATGTGTTTTGATATTGTTTATTGTATAAAACATAAAATGAGTTGTGTGAGGAAAAAAGAAGACAATTGATGTACTGTGTAACTAAAACCTTTCTTTATTATATTTGTATTACCTTATTGGTGTATATATTTGATATACTGTTTTTTATTTAACTAACTTCTTTGACAGTTTTATGCTTTGTTTACAGTTTTATAATGTATCTTCCACATGTATTCATAATTAGATAAGAATATATTAAGATAGCTTGAGTGAGCGCTGATGCTCGGAGCTGAGTGGAGAGAGATTATATGGATTGTGTGTGACGCCCGTGTATTTTGTCTCCTCTAAAAAGGAATAAACCCTCCCAACTCAACTCCTGTGTGTGCCTCACTTAATGGGAAAAAAGACACAACGCAGAAACCCAGCGGTTACAAATGGTGCCGTGACCCGGATTCTTCAGATCAGCCGCTGCAGATCGCCGAGGTTATGCTGTGAGCAAGTAAGCGTATCGTACAGCAAGCAGGAAGGATCCGTTGATCGTTGAGACCTTTGATAAGAAGTATTTTTGTTTTATTGTGGCTGTGTTTTTCCACAATTTATCGTTACTTTTCCTCAAATACAGTGTACACGTGTCTCTGTACAGTTAAATATTATTTTAACATCATATTTTCACTGTTATATTCCACCATATTCATTGTGTTTAAATTATAATGGATTTTACACCATTTGGGAGGGGTAGAGGGTGGATGCAAGCAGGGAATGCAGAGCAAACTAGGAGGCCAGGCATTAGCAGCCCTCAGAGTACAGGTAATGGTACACCTGTAGCAAGGCAGATATTTTCCACTCCCGCCACTGCTAATAATGACACTCTGGCACAACTGCGTGACCTTTTAGGGGAGCTAGGAACTCATATTGGTGACACTGTTGTGAGTCGCATATTAGCCAACCAAACACCTACCCCCACACTCAGTTGCCCACCCCCCATGCCTCCCCCTCCACTTGAGCCCATGCCCTCCCCAGTTGATATGTCTCGACTAAACATCATGGTAAAGGCAGCTGTCAAGGAACCAGTGATGTATAGAGGAGATGGCTCGGACAAATACTCAGTACATGAGTGGATAGATGTGATGGACACTTACCTGCATAAAAAGAACTGTCCAACTTCAGAGCAGGCCGACGAAATCCTCAGTCACCTTTTGGGACGAGCTAAGAGTATCGTTAAAGTGGGGTTGAAGAGTAGTGCTGATATCAACACACACCCTGAAGTGGTATACGACATACTCCGAAGATACTTCAGTGACTCTCCCATGTCCAGCTTGCCGATGGCTGATTTCTATTCTATACAGCCTGATGTAAATGAGAACCCTGTGGATTACTGGGTCCAGCTCAATACAGCAGCTGAGCACGCTGACCGGCATCTGCGGAAAAGTGGAGAAAAGATGGAGAACATGTCAGCGCAAATTGCTATGATGTTCATCAGGAACTGCCCCAGCCCCGAACTCTCCAGTGTGTTTCGGTGTAAGCCTATCAGCAAATGGTCAGCTGTGGAAGTGCAAGAGGCTATCGATGAGCATCAGAGGGAGCATCAGGCAAGGAAGAGGCCCATTAAAGCAGAGAAGTTCAAAATGGTGGCAGCAGCTGCCACTACCTGTTTACCTGTAGTTGAGGACCTGACTGCAATGAGAGCTGGAGTTCAAGAACCTCCTACACAGCCAAAGGTGAGTGCAGTCACCTCTTCAGAAGTAGGGGCCTTAGAACGAGTACTGAGCATGCTGGAAGGTGTTCTGGCCAGAGCAGCTTCACCGGTCCAACAGCCGACCCAGTGGACACGCCCCACTTCTTGTCGTGTATGTGGTGACAAAACTCACATCACACGTGAACACTGCATGAAAGAGAAGAGGTGTTTCGGGTGCCTGGAACCTGGCCACACAAGGAGAGATTGCACACGAGCGGTACTACGGCAAACCCAAGCAGAGAACCACACACCCAACCAGGGAAACTGAGTCGCTCACACTGCGGAGGGCGAAGTGTGAGTGCGTCATGTCAGACCCTCAAAACTGAAGAAGACTTACGCTCAATATATGAAGAGAGCTGCAAAACTACACCGGATGGCAGCGTCATGATTTTCCAGAATATACACAAGCTCGAGAAGGCAGATGATCTATTCTACACTGATGTGCTAGTGAATGACCAAGTTGTATTGCACGCAATGCTAGACACTGGTTCAATGGCTTGTACAATGAGTGAAGAAGCAGAAGAAGATCTCTTCAAGGCAGGGTTGTTGTCAGAGGGTGCCCAGTCCAGCAAAGACATTTTTCTGGTGGGTTGTGGTGGTGTGCATGTTCGGCCCAAGTGCATTCACCAGTTAAATTTGAAAATCTATGGACAAGAAGCAATCGTGCCCACATTAGTCGTGCCAGGCCAGCGTGACCAAATGATAGTAGGCACCAATTTGCTGAAACACCTGCTACGCCAATTCAAGCAAGATCCCAGCTATTGGCGCGTGATGAGTAAAGCTGACTCCACTGGTGAACCAGGCATCGAACAGTTCTTGAGCATGCTCTCGGGCATAACAAGATGGAAAGGTGACATTATCCCAGACGTCATTGGAACTGTGAAACTTGATAATGCTGTGACACTGATGCCCAAACAGGAGCACATAGTGTGGGGAAAGCTTCCTGGAAAGGCTCCTATCTCAGAGGGAAGTACCATATTGGTGGAACCGTCGAAGTCCCACTCAAACCCGGAAAAGCATCATGGTAGGGAGAAATGTGGCATCAATGAGTGGAGACAGGTGGGTTCCTGTGAAGGTCGCGAACCCAAGTGACAAGCCTGTAACACTGAGGAGGAACATGAAGTTAGCTGATGTTTCACCATGTGTGGCACTTGAAGACTTCGAGCTCGGAGTGGACTATGTCGCCGACACAGAGCTAAAAGCTCAAGGCCAAAGCGTAAGAGTAAACAATGACCACGTCCTTGACGCCTCTGTAACTCCCATCCTTCAGGATAAGCTTGCTGGTCTTGGATTGGACGGTATAGACATTAACTCTTGTGAAGTGTCCCCTTATTGGAAGAGTCAACTCGTGGAACTCATAGAGCGGCATGGAGATGTGTTCTCCAAGGACAAGCTGGACTGTGGCTTGGCCAAAGATTTTGTCCACAGGATCCACCTGACTGATGAGCGACCCTTCCGTCTAGCCTACCGCCGTGTCCCACCAAGCCAATACCAGAAACTAAGAGAAGTCCTTTCCGAGATGGAGGAGAAGAACATCATACGCAAGTCATCAAGTGAGTGGGCTTCGCCATTAGTACTGGTTTGGAAAAATAATGGAGAACTACGCATCTGTGTGGACTACCGGTGGCTTAATGCACGCACAGTGAAGGATGCCCATCCAGTACCCCACCAAGCTGACTGTTTGGCTGCATTAGGGGGAAATGCCATATTCAGCGCCATGGACTTGACATCGGGGTTCTACAATGTCCCCATGCATGAACAGGACAAGAAGTTTACTGCCTTTACTACACCAGTAGGCCTCCATGAGTTCAACCGACTACCCCAAGGCCTGTGCAATAGCCCGGCGAGTTTCATGCGCCTCATAATGAGTGTCTTTGGAGACCAAAACTTCTTGACCCTGTTGTGCTACCTCGACGATGTCTTGGTCTTTGCCCCGAATGAAGAGGAAGCCCTCAAAAGACTCGAAATGGTCTTTAAGCGGTTGAGGGGACATGGGCTTAAGTTGGCACCGAAGAAGTGCCATTTCCTTCGGAGAAGCGTCAAGTTCTTGGGCCACACCATTAACGAGAATGGAGTTGCCACTGATTCTGAAAAGGTTCAAGTTATCACAGACATGAGTGAAGCGGACTTGATGATGGAGGATGGAGTCACACCTTCAGCAAAAAAGATCAAGTCTTTCCTCGGTATGATAATGTATTACCAGAGATTCATACAAAACTGTTCCAGTATGGCAAAGCCCCTGTTCTCCCTGACCGCCGCTGCCACTGGAAAGGCCAACGCTAAACGGGCTTCCCACTTCAAAAGGCTCAGCCCAGGTGATTGGACTCAAGAACAGAGCAACTCATTCAACCAACTAAAGGCTGCTCTGCTGAACTCAGTTGTGTTGGCTCATCCGGACTTTGGTCGCCCTTTCATCCTCTCAACCGACGCTTCATTGGATGGATTGGGCGCTGTACTCTCTCAAGTCCCTGAAGGAGGGAGCAAGGCACGTCCCATAGCCTTCGCAAGCAAAGCCCTGACTCGCCCTCAAATGAAGTATCCGGCCCATCGTTTGGAGTTCCTCGCTCTCAAATGGTCTGTATGCGATAAATTCAGTCATTGGTTAAAGGGACACTCCTTCACTGTCTGGACCGACAATAACCCGCTAACCTACATCCTCACAAAGCCAAAGTTGGATGCTTGTGAACAGCGGTGGGTGTCAAAGCTGGCTCCATACGACTTCAGTATCCAATATATCCCAGGCAGCAAGAACATCATTGCGGATGCCTTGAGTAGACAACCCTTTATCAAGCCACGGGTCAGTGAGAGACTTATAGCAGAGCCGTATGGAGCTCTGCTGGAAGAAGTGCGGCAGATCCGAGATGACAGGATACAGGATGTGTTTCGGCTGAGCACCAACTGCCAAGAGGTAAAAATGGGCGGCTCTGAAGTGGCATGTAGTTCAATGAGCAGTGAAGAAGTGACAGCAGTCCTGGATGGTCAGATTGAGTGGGGTGAGGGACCCAAAGGACGAGCGATCTCCTGGCTGGCAAACAATGTACATAAGCTTGTTCCACCAGGTGAAAGTGCCTTACCTGTCTTCTCCCTTAAAGAGCTCCAAGACAAGCAACAGGAAGACATGATACTGGCAAGAGTCATTCATTATGTATCACGTGGCAGGAGACCATCAAGGAGAGAACGAGTCAAAGAGCCTTTCAAAGTCCAGAAAACTCTAAAGCAGTGGGAAAAGCTCAAGATGTTGGATGGCATCCTGTATAGAGTAACCAAAGACTCACTTACTGGGAAAAAGCGGTACCAGTATGTTGTGGCTGCATCACTGGCCAAGCAGGCTCTGCAGGGTGTCCATGATGAGGCTGGGCACCAGGGGCAGCACAGGACTTTATATCTGGCGAGGCAGAGGTTCTTCTGGACTGACATAGAACGAGATGTCCGTGAATATGTCAAATCATGCAAGCGCTGCGTGGTAAGCAAGACACCCGAACCTGAAGGGAGAGCGCCTCTCGAGAGCATCAAAACAACAAGCCCTCTCGAGATGGTCTGCATTGACTTTTGGTCAGCCGAAATCCCGAATGGAAATACTGTGGATGTCCTGGTCATTACTGACCATTTCACAAAAATGGCTCACGCCTTTCCATGTCACGATCAGTCGGCAAAGCAGGTTGCTCGTCAGCTCTGGGATCGATACTTCTTTATCTACGGCTTCCCGGAGAGAATTCACTCAGACCAAGGAGCCAACTTTGAGAGCCAGTTGATCCGAGAGTTACTGATGATTTCTGGCGTGAAGAAGTCGAGGACAACGGCTTATCATCCCATGGGAAATGGTATGGTTGAACGCTTCAACCGGACATTGGGAAGCATGATCAGAGCTCTCCCTCCAAGAGCCAAGCAAAAATGGCCCCAAATGTTGCAGACGTTGACTTTCGCCTACAATTGCACAGCCCACGAGTCGACAGGCTATGCCCCGTTCTATTTAATGTACGAAAGGATCCCCAGACTCCCGATTGACGTTATGTTCCACAATGTGGAGAGAGACTGTGACATCGCTGACTATGATAAATATGTCCTTAAACTGAGGGAGGAGCTAAAAGAGGCATTATCATCTGCCCAGGCCAATGCTGTCACCAGTCAGCAGTACCAAGCTGAACTGTACAACAAAAGGACCAAAGGTCATGATATCGCTGAGGGAGATCAAGTGCTCTTGTCAAACAAATGTGAAAGGGGACGCAAGAAGTTGTCGGACAAATGGGAGTCTGTCCCGTACGTGGTGGTCTCAAGAGATCCAAAGTGTCATACCTACCGGATAAGGAACACAAGCAGTGGCTGTGAAAAGGTTGTGCATCGCAACCGCCTCCTGTGCGCAAACCTTCTTCCACTCGAGTTGGAAGAAGATGTTGAATCATCGTTCATTGAGTCATCTGAGTCGAGCCACGGTGAGACACAAAGTCACTTGTCGGATGTGGCGACAGGTGGTGTAACAGAAGACAGAACAACCAGTTGGGTCCTGGACAGTACTTCTGCCAACCCACCATCAGGATGTCTTGACGCTGATGAAGAGCTTGATCTGGGTGAAAGTGTTAGCCAGAGGCCAATGAGTGTATCCAGTGTGGTTGATAAGACAGGCCATGGCAACGCCCCCCCAAGCACAGCGATCAGTGTTGTCTCCCGTATAAGAACAAGGGTGGGCAGGCTGGTGAAACCTGTAGATAAACTCATTCAGAACATGACCCATAAGAAAATACTAGTTTGAGTAATAAACCTCTGTGAACCATCCAATACTATTAGACAGTTCTTTAATCCAGTGTTTGGGTTGAACATGTGTTAAGTAGCAGTGATAATTATTAGATACTCCTTGTCTTGTGAAAGGTATATTTTTGTATTACCTTTTATGAAGTAATGTGTAAGGTGGTGTAAAAGGCACCCTTTTTTTGCAAGTGTACCCAGGAGGGATGCGCAGCCCTCCTCGGTCATTTTCTCAGTGATATGAGTAACTAATGAGTTGCATAACGTGAATGTATGGGAGTACTCTGCTAAGTCTTTAAGTATTTTGGTGAAGTTCAGAGGGGAGTATGTAACCGAGCTAAATTGAATTTTATTGAATTTTATTTAAATGTATTTTTATTTTTATTTTTCACATTCTTTTTGTATTGTGAACTCCCCCAAAATTGTTTCCTATGTAAATTGGTTCCACATGGTTATTTTCCATAGCATACCTTTTGTTTCCCTGGGGAGTAATTTGGCGTTGCAACTGTGTGTCTAGCTTCAGTGAGCGCTGATGCTTGGAGCTGGTAGGTTACGTTTATATCTCTCTTTTCAATTGTCATCCTTATAGTAATTCACACTGCCTTGTGATATGCTTTTGGGTATACGGGAGAAATTCCCGATGTACAGACAACTTTCAGTCATTCAACTTTTGTTAAAAAACGGACTTTTAATTGTGTGCGATGTTTTGTCAACATGTCTTAAGCTAGCGGCACGTTACTACGGGGTTTCCCGACCGCGTGGGATTTAGTATGAGGAAAAGATCGCTGCATGTCTGTGTTGATATTTTGAATGCAGCCGTATGATTTAATGTGTAGTTAATTTTGTTTTCTTTATTTTGTAGAGTGGAGAGAGATTATATGGATTGTGTGTGACGCCCGTGTATTTTGTCTCCTCTAAAAAGGTATGCCTGTTATGTGTTTTGATATTGTTTATTGTATAAAACATAAAATGAGTTGTGTGAGGAAAAAAGAAGACAATTGATGTACTGTGTAACAAAAACCTTTCTTTATTATATTTGTATTACCTTATTGGTGTATATATTTTATATACTGTTTTTTATTTAACTAACTTCTTTGACAGTTTTATGCTTTGTTTACAGTTTTATAATTTATCTTCCACATGTATTCATAATTAGATAAGAATATATTAAGATAGCTTGAGTGAGCGCTGATGCTCGGAGCTGAGTGGAGAGAGATTATATGGATTGTGTGTGACGCCCGTGTATTTTGTCTCCTCTAAAAAGGAATAAACCCTCCCAACTCAACTCCTGTGTGTGCCTCACTTAATGGGAAAAAAGACACAACGCAGAAACCCAGCGGTTACATATATAGGCCTACAAAGAACACAAAACGAACCATAAATGGGGTTAAACATCTCCGCTCATGGGTAACGAACTCGCGTGACTTTGACGCAGAAATGTTACGTCCTGGCCGTAATGTATTACACCACACGATGTCACCCTGTCAATCGGACAACATCGTTATATTAAACCCTACATCACTCAAGTCTTTAGTCAACAGGAACTACACAGTTTATCCATGTTAACTTGTGATGATGAGCCACGTGAGTAACCGAGGCCATTTAGCGTCGTTGTGGCGACGTTCTTTGTAGATAGGCTAATATTTATATAGGCTAATATTTATTTTTCTCTCTCTATATATATATATATATATATAATATATAGCCCTGTGTGTGTGTGTTAGCTTCATTATTTATTTGGCCGTTTGATCTCTCTTGTAGTTAGTAGGCCTAATGATCTGACCTTTTGCAAAACATTGACGTGGTCCGCCTATGTCACGATTTGACACGATAACCATCTACCATGATCCGTTGTGTTAACTTGTTATCAATAATATACATTCCTATTATTATTATTTATATGAAGTCTAGTTGCCTGAGAGTTGAAGCAGCGATCGTATAGCTCAACAAGATAGGGCATATTCCGCTGATGGCCTTCACATTTGAGACTACTTATGACTGTGAGTTCAAGTCCCGTTTGGAACACTATTCTTATTCGGTTGCTTTTATGTGTTTGAGTGTTGGCAATAGTTTTCGACTTGTTACACATAATGATGTTTTCAGACACGGGTAACATGTGTTAGTAGAACTTTATTTACAAATAGAATGAAATGCACAACCATCAAATTGAACCAACTGAACTTAAAGGTGCACTATGCAACTCGGTTATTCCTCCGCTGTTTCTGGGTTTTTGCCGGAATTGGGCTCGCATTTCTCACTATAGAGCTCCCCCTGCAGCTTCGGAATAGGCCTACAACACTGTCGTAAAAACTCATTGACAACGCCCCCCACCCCCCACTTCGATAAATAAATAGTAATACACAACGAGAACCTGGATTCGGACCGCAAACAAACATGTGTGGTAGCAAGTCACTGCTAGGATAAACCCTCACTAGCTAGCAAGCTAGCCATGAAGCAACCAAGCTAAACACATACAGGGCTCACAATAAAACGGTCGAGCAAAACACATTGTTCAACAGACTCTCAAACCACATTACAAAAACGAAGTTCACCCAAGGGTAGGCTACTTACAATTTCAGCAGCAAGACAGCCAAGTCGGCGTCCGTTTTGCATTCTTCCGAGTCTCTCGGTTGACGCCATTCCGCATAAGCTCGCCCTATGTTCACTCGTGTCTGGTTTCTTTGTTTATCATAATCCTTTCTCTTATTCTTCGATTCCTCCGACCTTCCCCTCTTGGGTCTTGATGGATCCATAGTGGATTTGTCGATTGATCCAGAATTGCCTTGCAACTGACTCTTTATATTCAGCCGGACCCATGTTTGGCACCCCCGCCCAGGTCTACCGTAAAGCAGTGAAACTACAATCTGACTACATTTTCGAGGCGCGATTGGATACTTCCGCTGCGTCACATCCGTAAGTGGCCGGGACGGCCACATGAAGTTGCATGTTCTGTTTTTCCGCGGGGACCCAACAGGGGGAGATGAAACACCCACCAAACAACCCAGAAAGTGTTGTAGAACGATCAGAACGACTCTCAACCTGCATGGTTAAGGTTATTTTTGATAAACGAGTTGCATAGTGCTTCTTTAACTAACGAATCTGCGAATCTGCAAAGTGGGTGCTACCGGGGTGGTTCCAGGTAGGCGTTCCTCACAAGTTAACACGATAACATTCTACCGTACAACACCGTCCATGCTGATGCTCACTGTATTTATTTTTCCTTTTATTGGCCGACATTGTCGCCTTACTGCTGGATATAACTCCTGTTGCTGTGCTGAAGGACCCTGTCTCCACCATACAAAATGGACGGTGAGTGTGTGTGCCTTTGGTGTGATTTCATACTATCTAAACTATATTATTAGTACCACGGGGCAATCGCACCGAGCACTATTGTTATACTGTGGATTTTTTCTTCTCTTTATTATTCCTCTTCCGGACACATTTTCGATTCGCTACTAGTCCTACAACTCGAAGAATTCTAGGACAAATGATATATCAAAATGTGCGTCTTCTTCGGGATCGGTGTGCTATTGCTTTTCTTAAAATAATACGAATTGTTCGCGACGTAAGTCGCGAAAAACAGCGAAAAAAGTACCATAGAGAATGAATGGGAGGAGGTAAAAGAAACGAAGACTTTTCGTACTGCCTACTGCTGTCTGCTGCTCCGGTATACTTTCACCTAGAAACTCAATTTAACCTTTAACAGTAGACACAAGTCTTGTGTATTTGGTGTATCCACGTTTTGATACGTCATATAGTTTTTAATCAATCACTGATCAATGACCATGATCACTTTGGGAGAAATTATGAGATTATAATGGGTGTGTATTGCGAGGAATGTTCGTGTCAGAGTGCAGTTAGAGTGGGAGAGAGCTCAAAATAAATCCAGATTTTTTTTCTCTTTCCACCCTGCTCCTGGCCACAATTTACACTTTACACACATGATTTTTTTTCCAAATTTGTAGACATACTTGTTCTGTCTCTCAGAATGTGCTCAAAAAATCAGAGAGACTTACAACATTTGAATTAGCAGCCTCTAAGTGCGGCCAGTCTGTCTCTTCTCCTCATAAACTCCAATACAAATATTTTCAGAGAGAAGCAGAACGGACCCCTGTTTTAAACTTGCAAGTGTGTCCACAATATTTACTGTAGAAACACTGTAGCAACACCAAATCATTCAGGAAGTCCTTACAGTGATGATGGTCTCGTTTTTTTCTGATACGTGCTACCGTTTTGTTAGCCTGGTCACCAGCCTCTCGTACTACATTTCATTTGTACAGAGAGTCTGGCCTAGCCTGGTCACCAGCCTCTCGTACTACATTTCATTTGTACAGAGAGTCTGGCCACTCACCATTGACAATTGTTAACTAACTGAAGGCGGGTGCTCTGTTGAAGTTTAAAACTATTGGCTCTGCCCAGTGCCACTCCGAATCTGCCATAACCAATCGCTAACGTTTGGTCGTGACGTATTTCATGCGCCAGAAACCACGTTGCGCGCAGTATACAAACGGCAGATGCAGTGAGCCATAGACATCTTATACATAGACGGAGCATCGAATGCTACTGCCTACTGGCGCAGACGAGATTCGGGGCCGCCATCTTGGAGTGGTGATTCGCTCCACTCCTTGTAATCCGTTTGACAGGATAAATGAACTGTCAGCGCATTTTATTATCAATATCTCGCTAAATGCCATTAATTTTCACTTTTTTTTTTGTCAAACGTGTAGCTATGATTAAGGACACATAGTTCGGTGGGGCTTGTTATTCATAGTTGGCTTAACATTAATAGAATATTCTGATACGAAGCGAACAGAAGTCCGAAATCATATTCATTTAATTATTTCTCTTACTAGGGTCATTATCGCTGTAGGATGCCTTTCAACTTTCACAATACTCACAAATTTTGTTCTTAATTTTCCATTCCTTTTATGTCTTATCATAACTAGTAGACACTCAAGTTGTAGAAACATGTTTTAGCGGAGCTCCCACACATATTTTCAGATAATTATGGGCCATTATTCGGAGAATAAACCATAAGACATGTCCTCCTGTCATGGACGTATACATTACTATTAAATATATTTTTTATTGCAATATTAAGATGAAAATGACATTTTCTGACAGGTATGATGTCCCTTTCATAAACAGTGTTATTTGTTTGCTCTAAAGTTATACATAAATACAATATTTAATGCAAACCATCTATTTTTAAAGAAACACACAATTCACACTTATATTTGATTTAATTTGGAGAAAACTGTGATATTTGGATGCAGTTTTTTATTTGCATATTATTGCCCAGCTAGCTATTGAACACACTAGATTATATATAGGACACTCCTAACAACAACAAAACCACACAACAGATATGCACTTAAATATAAACTCTATGTACAATAAATCAAATAATTAAATTTAAATTCACCATTCTATACTGATTTGAGCATCTAACTAGGTAAGTACACAGAGGTTAGTATAACTAATAATAATTAAATAAATAAGTAATCTTGGTCAGTGTTGGTTCATTATGTTTGCTGCTCTCGTTTGTACACATTTCAACATAGTCCAAGTAGGAATGAAAGTGAACAACATAGCTTCGATAACATAGGAATGACAGAGTGAACAACATAGCTTCAATAACATAGGAATGACAGAGTGAACAACATAGCTTCAATAACATAGGAATGACAGAGTGAACAACATAGCTTCAATAACATAGGAATGACAGAGTGAACAACATAGCTTCAATAACATAGGAATGACAGAGTGAACAACATAGCTTCAATAACATAGGAATGACAGAGTGAACAACATAGCTTCGATAACATAGGAATGACAGAGTGAACAACATAGCTTCAATAACATAGGAATGACAGAGTGAACAACATAGCTTCGATAACATAGGAAATCACACAGTAACTCACAATATAACATACAATAGTACGGTAATGTTACATCTTACTTGTGAAAAGTAATCCCCAGATTTCTATTTTCAATGGTTCGCTCGTTTGAGCAGGAGTATGCTGCACACCAGCCCGGCATTCTGTCTCTTCAGTAGTAAACTTTCTATGCTGTCTACGGTCTGATCACCACTCCAAGATGGCGGCCGTAATTCTCGCGTCCCAGAAGCCAATGCTACGTCTAGTGATATAGGATGTCTATGCAGTGAGCATTAGCATTAGCCTCCGCCCGCCTCCGTACTTACGCTCAATAACTGAAATTCGCGCACGACCTCTACGTCACTGTTCTCAGGCCGCGCCTCCTGTTCGCTGATTGGACCGGTAAAACTTTACCGGGAGAAAACCCGAGAATATGCCGAATACCCAGACCTAGTACTGAAGGGAAATGAAAATTGAGCGGAAGTACGTCGGAGGGCGGAGCCAGGCTAAGTCTGGCCACTCACCATTGACAATTGTTAACTAACTGAAGGCGGGTGCTCTGTTGAAGTTTAAAACTATTGGATCTGCCCAGTGCCACTCCGAATCTGCCATAACCAATCGCTAATGTTTGGTCGTGACGTATTTCATGCGCCGGAAACCACGTTGCGCGCAGTATACAAACGGCAGATGCAGTGAGCATTAGCATTAGCCTGGTTCCGCCCGCCTCCGTACTTACGCTCAATAACTGAAATTCGCGCACGATCTCTACGTCACTGTTCTCAGGCCGCGCCTCCTGTTCGCTGATTGGACAGGTAAAACTTTACCGGGAGAAAACCCGCGAATATGCCGAAAACCCAGACAGAGTACTGAAGGGAAATGAAAATTGAGCGGAAGTACGTCGGAGGGCGGAGCCAGGCTACCGTTTTGTCAGAAGAAGCCCAAATGTGAGATCAGTGCAGAGGCAGAAAAGCGCTATTTTTCTCAACGTTTCTTTCAGCCTGGGGAGGGGGGGGCTATCGCGCAGGTGTGCGCGCGTGATCTAATTACGGTTGGTTAGTCAGTTTAACTGGCGTGAATATTCTCAGGCTGTTGTCAGGCAAACCTTACAGATATCGCTCGTCTGATTGGACGGCGGATACAAGAGGACTCCTATTGGTCACCGCCGATCTGCTCTTCCGTTGATCACGGTACACAGGAAAACATTGATTTATGATGGCGGCGGTACACGGGAAAGAGATGGCGGCGGTACACGGGAACTGCTTCTGGTAATATTCGCCGTTTTGAATCTCAAATACAGGTCCACGGTGGTGTGTTAAAACCCACGCGCGCGCGCGCGCACACACACGCGTTTTTTTTTTCTCCAATAGCCCCGCCGTATATCGACCCGGCTGAAACACGGGAGGACACGCTGTATTTATCAAAGCTTGGTCGCCGTGCTTAGGCTAATAGCAACACTACGTTTTGAATCTCAAATGGATGATTTGTTCATACACTTTTACACCAGTCAGCAAATACGGTACAGGTCCACAGTGGTGTGTTAAAACCCGCCGCACACACGCACACACACACGCGTTTTTTTCCAATATCCGCGCAGTATATGGACTCAACTGAAACACGGGATGACGCGCTGTTTTTATCAAAGCTTGGTCGCCGTGAACACACAATGAGAAGTAATACACTTTGGATGAGACTGAAACTTTCCGTTTAATGGCGCATAATCACTCCTCGCTAGAACAACATTACCTCCTCACCAGAACCACACACACATCGCCAATCACCATGGCAACTCCATAAACAAATCCCATTTACACTAGTCCCCACTGGAGTGTTACATTACTACGTTTTGAATCTCAAATGGACCATTGGTTTATACACTTTTACACCAGTCAGCAAATATGCTACAGGTTCACAGTGGTGTGTTAAAACCCGCCGCACACACGCACGCGGTTTTTTTTCCTTTTTTTTTTTCCAATAGCCCCGCTGTATGTCGACCCGGCTGAAACACGCAAGCGTGTGAAAAAAGCAAGCACCCATTATAAGATTTGATTCAGCCTAATAACAGGGCTATTTACTGCTGGTGACCACTAGAGGGCAGCTGGACCTTTTTTTAATTTATTCCATGTTTTTTCCCCCCAGAGTTTGCAGGTTGATATAAACTATGTTGAACATGAACCATGTCAGATTTGTTTTGAGTTGCTATGAACATTGGACATGTAGTCTTTGTAATTGTCCAACTTGCACAAAGGAGACATTAAAGTTACAAATGACTTCTATTTTGTGAACAATTTTTGTGTATTGAATATTTTAAAGCCTAAATCGAGTTAAATTGAGTCCACCGCATCGGCGGATGGTAGTCAACTAAACCAGCATATTCATGAACATTCAAAGTGATCCTTTTACCAAACTCGGAACCCAACGGCTATCAATCTACATTCATATGCAGATGTTATATGAATTATCATTTTTACATGCATGCTATTTTAAATGATGGCTATTAATAAAGAGTTGCCGTGTGGGGGTGTGTGGTGTGGGTGTGGGTGTGGAATTAATCATGACGTGATTTGTTATTACGGCGAGACGTGTTGGAAACTGCCGTTTCTCATGCGGGACGTGGCAAAACAAGTTTACATGAGGCTAGGTTTCTGTATAGGCTATTTACAGTATGTTGATTTACGGATTTTTATCTTATTTCCCAGCGATCTGATACTGCCAGGAATAAAGTAACCCGAATGTCTACAGTGAACACCTTTTCAATTATTGTTCCTCTTTCTTAACTTGTAAAACTTGTTGGGCAACTTGCACTTAGGGGGAATTTTGTGTTCGTCACCATTACCAAGTAAGATTCCCTTTTTTGGGGGGGTGGCAACGTTTCAACACATGTGCAAACCTCCTTAAATAGAAGTCACAACAACAGACCGCACAGCAAACCACAAGCCTGTCCTCCGCGCTGACACACACCGCTCTACTCTCGCCATCTTCACCACTGCGCCAGAGTCTCCACAGTGGAAGCCATGGACCCCCTGGCGTTTACCCGGTTGAACCACGGTCGCATCCAGGCGGTGGAGAGCTCGTTCCGGATGTCCGGGAAGCCCCTGGCCACGCCGGGCCGGGTGCTGTTCGGAGAGGGACAGCTGCTGAAGCGCAGCCGCCGCCGCTGTCAGCCCAAAGTCTTCTTCCTGTTCAGTGACGTGCTGGTGTACGGCAGCATCATCGTGGCGGGACGCTGGTACAAGAACCAGAAGACCATTTCTCTAGGTGAGCCGCCTGCGTCCACCTGCGGGTTTCGCATGTTGGGAAGCATATTTACTTTTTACTTACTGTTGATGAGCAGGGCAGTTTTATATTTTTACTGTGTAGGTATACAAAAATAAAAAATAGAAATGTTTTTTGGTGTTATATTTTATATACTTGTTTGTTCATATTTTATTTCTTCTTATTATTTATTATTTTTAGTTCATTTATTTAAATGTCCTTTACTTACTACTTCAATTTTCTTTTGTCTATTCATCTTGACCAATTTATTGAGTCACCTGTTAACAAATCAGTGGCCATGGTCCAGTGAATTTGAAACATTGTAATTTCTGAAGCATCAAGCAGCAACTTGACAAATGACCTAAACGATTAATCGATATGCGACTGTGTGTGTGTGAATATATGTAACGTTTTGCTTATGTTTTGACTTGTTTCAGCGGATATTCAGCTGGAGGACCTGGAGGACAGCATATGGATGGAGAACCAGTGGCTGATCCGCACGCCCCGCAAGTCCTTCTACGTGGCGGCCGGCTGCCCCGAGGAGAAGCAGGCCTGGATGGAGCACATAGTCGCCTGCCGCGACCGCTGGCTCCAGACCGCTGCCGCTTGCCAGAACGGCCCCGCCTTCACGCCGTTCACCTTCGCCGCCACCTGGATCCCGGACGGGGCCTCGGCCATGTGCATGCGCTGCTGCAATAAGTTCACCGCCATGCTGCGCCGCCACCACTGCAGGAACTGCGGCTTCCTGGTGTGCGCCGCGTGCTCCAAGCAGCGCGCCGTCCTTCGCCACATCCACCCCATCGACCTGCAGAGGGTGTGTCGCCTGTGCAGCGGTCGCCTTCTCCAGGAGCAGCAGCAGGAGGAGGAACACCTCTATGTTGATGTGGCGGCGGTGTTGGGGGAAGGAGAGCAGGAGGAGGAGGGCAAGGGGATGACCCTCAGGAACTTCCACGGGTGGCTGAACTCCCAGACACAACCGCGGTCGCACTTCATGTACCTGAAGCCAGAGCAACTGCCGCCCAGGAAGACCAAGCTCCCTCCTCAAGACATTCTGTTGTCTTGAGTGTGTGTGTGTGACGAAGCTCCCTCCTCAAGACATTGATAGAGAGAGAGAGAGAGAGAGAGAGAGAGAGAGAGAGAGAGAGAGAGAGAGAGAGAGAGAGAGAGAGAGAGAGAGAGAGAGAGATCACAACAGTGTGTGTCACGGGGAGCATACATTGTTGTTTATGTAATGACATGGAAATAACCATAAGTGTACATTTTGTGTGTAGTGTGTCAGAATTTGAATCTACAGTGAAGGAGTAGATTAAACATTATTATTTAACATCATTCCATAAACAGGCTCTTTGTTTTTTTTTACATGTACAGTACAGGTACAGTTGTACGTTTGACCTCATATTCTGTTGGACAGTTACACTAATTGGTCGCTTTTGTTAAGCAAAAGCAGCTGCTCCGCCCCACCACCTCCCCAGCGCCACCATATCTCTGCGCGGGTTATTTATTTGCATGTATGCATCACACAACAATGTACAACAATGTCAAAATGTTCGGCATGAGAAAGTATGACATGCAAATATTCATGATATAACTTGCCATGTTCTGTTCGGGGGGCTGAAATAATAATAAATAATAATACATATTTATTATTTTCTGAAATATATTTCTTGGCTATGATTAAATCATTACATTGCTTTGTATATACTTAAAAAAAATAAAATAAACTAACCCACACAGTATTGATCCATTGGGGAAATACAAAAAGGGTTGTATACAAAGCAAACAAATGTAAAGGTGAACCTTGTAAACCTTTTCTGAGTGTGACATCATTGACTGAACTGAACATTGTGTTTTGTATGTGAGGTTTTTCTTGTGTTTTGCATGACGTTTCCTCCTAATGGTCCATGCCATCACAAGATGTCAAGTCACTCACACTAAAGCATATCTCCAACATATTCAGTTACATGAAACACAACCATATCCTCAAGTACACTATTTTAAAACTCACTAAACCACATTCTCTGGTGGTTTTATTTTGAGTTAGTGAATAGGTTACTAGAGAATATGGTTTATGTTAGTAAGTAAATAGGCTACTATAGGCTTACTTAAACACCCAGGGAAGTTTAGTGATGTATTTGAGGCCTTTGTCAATGGGATTACTGGCTGTCATGTATTGTAATACAATTATATAAGGTGACTGCATTTTCTTTACAAACTCACATTTTGATTGTATACTCTGCCTATTCTCAGCGTAACTTGTATGTCACTTGACTTAGTCAATAGAATAGTTAAGTGAACACAAGTGAAAATAAAACCTAATATACTCACACAAACATTTAGTAAAAGACAAGTCTAGACTAGTAAAAAACTAGACATTTTTCTACAGTTCAAAAAAGACATATTTACAAGTGTATTTATTAGAACATCATTGTCTTCCAGAAAAAGGGGAAGGAAATGAAATCAGAGAACCCAACATGTCAACATCGTTGTGGTCTATGCCTCCTGAGGTGTTTTCATACTTCGCCTTTACTGAAAAGCTCCCTGATAAACATAAATACTCAACTCTACCTACAAAACCAATGTCATACAAAATAGGTCTTTGAAACTAATTAGTCAAGGAGCATTGTGCTGAAGATATGATCAGATGGTGTTAAATGTGTAATAATATGGTCATATTTATATAAACTCCTCCTGAAGTGAAGCCTTAAACTATTGATACCACAAGTATACTTAAGCTATTAATTTAAAAGTGACTAAGCGGCAGCCAAAGCTAAGGCTCCCATAGAGGTCAAATAATAGTCAGCATGGAGCATTCGCAACGATTATCCATACGCTAGTTCAAGAACACTTAGTGCTACTTCAGTCGAAACTAAATACCATTACAAAATTACTAAAGCTAATTTTAGCCTCAGACCAGCCACTATTGTTTGTGGATGACGTACATGCACTAAGTCAGTATTTCCAAACAGCCAACCCATACCTGGCTAGTGGCAGCCAGCCATGTTGTTGTTGATGTGCCCTAGGCTTAAGGCTAGTGGTTGATTGGTTGAACCGTTAGTCACACCCTGTGTGGTAGTGTCACATTAGTGTTGTTTGAAGTTTGATGTCTAGATCAGCCTGCCAGGTGGTACAGTCCACTGGGCAGGCTGGTAGGTACACAATACATCTGGGCGGACACTCCCATGTGTGATGTCACCATAGGGGTTTTTGACGTCGCACCTGGTGGTACAGGAGCAATTTTAGAAATGCCACCTAATCTGTGTTGGGTAAATTCATTATAGATATCCACCGTAAAAATAGCTCATAGTCATGTTGTAAACATCTGTCCATTAAAGAAGCACTATGCAACTCGTTTATCAAAAATAACCTTAACCATGCAGGTTGAGAGTCGTTCTGATCGTTCTACAACACTTTCTGGGTTGTTTGGTGGGTGTTTCATCTCCCCCTGTTGGGTCCCCGCGGAAAAACAGAACATGCAACTTCATGTGGCCGTCCCGGCCATAGACATATATACATAGACGCCTCATGACGTGATGGAACGTAACCCAGCGTCGCCGCCATATTGGTAGGGGGTCCTCACTCTAGTCTAGCATAGGAGTCAACGGGAGAGCAAGCTATGCCAGTATGTTGTGCAGCTTACGGCGCAGTATTGACACCAGATCGCGTGGGATTACCTTTAACAAGTAAGATTGAACAATAATTCTTATTATTTAAAAAAAAAAAAAAAAAAAAAAAAAAAATCGTCCTGTATCATAAATAAATCTCTGCCATTTGTAACAAACCAAACCGTGTGAAAATCCGGTAAAAATTCGGGGAGTTATGCTTATTATTGTAGTTGGGGATACGCCTTCCTCCATAGAAATGAATGCACTGGGGGCGCACTGGGGCCCCTTCCAAGATGGCGGCCGCGCTGCTACGTCAGCTCTAACGGGCAGCGTCAGTCTATGAGGCGTCTATGTATATATGTCTATGCTCCCGGCCACTTACAGATGTGACGCAGCGGAAGTATCCAATCGCGCCTCGAAAATGTAGTCAGATTGTAGTTTCACTGCTTTACGGTAGACCTGGGCGGGGGTGCCAAACATGGGTCCGGCTGAATATAAAGAGTCAGTTGCAAGGCAATTCTGGATCAATCGACAAATCCACTATGGATCCATCAAGACCCAAGAGGGGAAGGTCGGAGGAATCGAAGAATAAGAGAAAGGATTATGATAAACAAAGAAACCAGACACGAGTGAACATAGGGCGAGCTTATGCGGAATGGCGTCAACTGAGAGACTCGGAAGAATGCAAAACGGACGCCGACTTGGCTGTCTTGCTGCTGAAATTGTAAGTAGCCTACCCTTGGGTGAACTTCGTTTTTGTAATGTGGTTTGAGAGTCTGTTGAACAATGTGTTTTGCTCGACCGTTTTATTGTGAGCCCTGTATGTGTTTAGCTTGGTTGCTTCATGGCTAGCTTGCTAGCTAGTGAGGGTTTATCCTAGCAGTGACTTGCTACCACACATGTTTGTTTGCGGTCCGAATCCAGGTTCTCGTTGTGTATTACTATTTATTTATCGAAGTGGGGGGTGGGGGGCGTTGTCAATGAGTTTTTACGACAGTGTTGTAGGCCTATTCCGAAGCTGCAGGGGGAGCTCTATAGTGAGAAATGCGAGCCCAATTCCGGCGAAAACCCAGAAACAGCGGAGGAATAACCCATAGACATATATACATAGACGCCTCATAGACTGACGCTGCCCGTTAGAGCTGACGTAGCAGCGCGGCCGCCATCTTGGCAGGGGGCCCAGTGCGCCCCCAGTGCATTCATTTCTATGGAGGAAGGCGTATCCCCAACTACAATAATAAGCATAACTCCCCGACTTTTTACCGGATTTTCACACGGTTTGGTTTGTTACAAATGGCAGAGATTTATTTATGATACAGGACGAATTGTTTTTTTTTTAAAATAAGAATTATTGTTCAATCTTACTTGTTAAAGGTAATCCCACGCGATCTGGTGTCAATACTGCGCCGTAAGCTGCACAACATACTGCATAGCTTGCTCTCCCGTTGACTCCTATGCTAGACTAGAGTGAGGACCCCCTACCAATATGGCGGCGACGCTGGGTTACGTTCCATCACGTCATGAGGCGTCTATGTATATATGTCTATGGAATAACCGAGTTGCATAGCGCACCTTTAAGCTAATTTTAGCCTCAGGCAAAACAGTCAGTTTACTATAGTCATGGACAGTCCAGGGGGTGTAGTGGTACAACAGTCAATAGGTGGGTAAACTATGAATTCTGTGATCAAGGTAAGGCGGACCACGACATACCGGTAAAAATGATATTCAGAATATGAGTTTATTTATTTGTAGAATGAAGTAAACAACCAGTAGTACAACATGTGAAATTACAAACTGCATCTAGTGTGGAATTCTCAACCGCAATGTATGTGTATGGGGAGCATGACTCTCAAACAAATTACTAAGCTTAACGACTATAAATCACATCACTTAGATATTTAAATGTGAGTGACAGTAGAAGAAGCTGAAAATGTTGATGTAAAGTGACGAGGGTTAGGGTTAGCACTTAACAAATTGCTCTCTACGCTTTACTTTCCCGTGTTGGACCTTCCCTTTGAGGTCCTTGGTGACGTACTTGAGCAGCGCCAGCCATCACCCCCTGCTGGAGGCTGGTGTTGTCCATCACCATGGCGACCAGCTGTGCCCCGTCCATCCAGTCCAGATTCCCCAGGACGGCCATGACGTCGCCATAGAGTTTCCTCTGCTGGCTGGGAGTCAGCTCTGTCAGGACCTGAGGCAGGGGCTTGAACTGGCCGGCGGTCGCCCAGCAGCCCACCAGACCCCCCACCGCACCACCTTCAGCAGGGAGCAGATTTTATGTATTCTCCTCGAGATTTAAAATATCAGATCATATGATATAAGAAAGCAGCATTAAAGAGTGTACAGACAAGGACAACATGAAAAAGGTGAAACAACATGAAAACAATTTTACTTTACATTATTCTTGGCTGCTTGTCGGATAAAGCAAGCAAAGATAAGACGTCACTTTGGACTCTGGTAACTTGAATACATGCTGAATAAACTTTAAAATGTTTTATGTGTTATGTGAGACGATTCTTACCGACGGCAAGTCCCAGGGGCCCGCCAAGCAGCCCTCCTCCTAAGGCACACCCTCCGACCATCATAGCCCCTTTGGCAGACTGCCGAAACGTAATGTTGATGTTCTGGTCGGCCGCAATATAGCAGCACAGACGCATGACGTAATCCACTTGTGGAGCCATCCCTGCATTGGGGTTTTGTGGAGGTAATATAAGACGACAGACCCTTAAACTATGTTACATTGATTACCGTAGTTATAATAGTTATAGTAATAATAGTAATAGTACCCTGTAGTTCTGATTTTGATAGTTTAGAGTGCAATGACTGAGACACTTCTGATTTAGGATCACTGTTTTCATTACAAATCATTCATAACAAAACAACTAAACACTTGATATATAGTTTCTTAAATGTACCTTCACCCCAAAAGTAAATTACATTCGCAAAATGATTAAATGTGATACAAATATCTATGTAATCCCCCCACACATAAGTAGGTTTAATACTAATAATCGACATTCACAATCAGAATTAGCACAATTATTGTGTTAATTAAAGACAAGACACTACATCACCTATGCCTATTCTTGTCAGTTCACCAGGGATGTCGTCACTATCTGGAATAACAGGAGACAAAGAAAAAGCAATAAGTAAACATATCTGACACAGAAATTAGGAAATTATGTATTTTAATGGTCCTTTAAGTCAAGTGTAAATGTGTTGTATTGCTGAGCAGCTTGTATTGTCTGTATGGTTGGTCGCACACTGCCATCTGCTGGTGAGGAAGTTTTCAAGTACATTCACAAAACGATAATAATGTATTTAGCATATAAACGATCCAACCGACCACTTATTACAAGGATATAGACCTTACTGATCGTTTAAACATAACTGATCACCAAACTGCTGATAACCAGTATATTTAATGTTGTCCATGGCCCAGATAAGATTTGTATAAACTATGGAGGACTAAAAGTGCCAAAAATAAATAAATAAATACACCATTAAATAATTACTTAAATGTGTCATTAATTCATTAAAATCGGAATTAAATACTTAAATGTGTCATTAATTCATTAAAATACCGATTCATTTAATGTAAAAAACAGACATATATAATCATTTCACTATTTAATTAATTTACATTTACATTTCATGATTTACATTTCACGATCCTGTGTTGCAGTTTTTCATGAATTGTCAAACTGTCAAACTCGCCCATCAAAGTTGGTAGGCGGATCCTAATGCCTGATTGGTTACCCTGGGCATCAAGTCAAGGCAAATCAATTCCAGATAATGGATTGATGCAGAGCTAGTGAACACATTCCAATACACTGGGTGGCGCAAAAACTTTCTGGTCCTGCTTCCACATCCTCTGCTAAGTCTAAAACATCTCTCACCAACTCCCTAGAAAGTTCATGAAGATCCTCAATTTTCTATCTAGGCACTCTACTTCAGACCAAAGTAATGGATCAGACCAGGGGCGTCGTTAGACCTGGGCATTCGAGGCTATTAGCCCCGGATCTTTTGGGAATAGCCCCGGATCTCTGTGCCGTGAAGACAGTTGATATTAAGGATCTTTGCCCACGTCTAATGACGCGCCTGTTTCTCAGTCTATTCTCGAGCCCTCGATTTGAACCGCGGACGGTTAAAAAGTTAATTACCTTGATTCTATTGACCCTTTCTGGCGTTTGGTTTGACAACTGAAGGGAAATATAGTATCAATTTTCCTTTGATGGTCTGATGCATTCTGTTCAAGAAAAAAAACTCTATAGCGCCCCCAACAACACGGTGAGATATGGAACTGGATTCAGCTGGCGACTAGTGAGCTAAAGTTGTTTACATCATCATTAGGTAGCCTCAAGGCGCACTCTATAAATCTACCTACCTAGGCCTACCTGCAATAACAATATTGCGTTCATGAGCTTGAGATCTACCCCCAACGACTGTCACTGACACGTCTGCTATCCAGTTAGTGACTGACACACACTGACAAGTGATAATTTAAAAATGAAAAAAAGCAGACTACATTAAAATTGCATGTTCATCAGCCCGATTTCCAAATTTTCTCGGGGGAGAAACCCCCGTCTTAAAAGGAATCTAACTTATGGGCTACAGCCCCAGATCATTTCAAATGCTAGCGACGCCCCTGGATCAGACTAGATTAGCGTTAGCCCCACCCACTGACTTTGATGGGCGAGTTTGACAGTTTGACAATTCATGAAGCACTGCAACACAGGATCATGAAATGTAAATGTAAATCATGAAATGTAAATGTAAATTAATTAAATAGTGAAATGATTATGTTTTTTTTCATAAAATTAATCGCTATTTGAATGAATTAATGACACATTTAAGTAATTATTTAATGGTGTATTTATTTATTTAATTTTGACACTTTTAGTCCTCCATAAAAAACGGCCTCAAAATAGGGTAACTCTGAACTACGTCATTACTCACACTGACAGTGTACAAAAGAGAAGGGAAGTATATATACATCTTACCTTCAACTCAACCTTCAGTTGAGGGACTGCAGATGGAAATTAGCTTTTAGCTATAATCTGGTAAAAGCCATCATTTTACTCCACGTAATGAATGAACTTTGTACATGGTCCCTGTTTTAAATAAACCAATAAACAAACAAACAGTGTAAAGTTGTTTGTTCAGCCAAACCACAGTGCATGATGGGATGGACCTCCAGCGCAAACATGGTGCAGAAATGTGTGTTTCAAATTTTGATGGTAATATACAAGAAAATGTCACAAACAATAAACAATGCACATGCAACTGGGCTGGTGGTGGATGGCATTAGCCCAAATGACAGCATTTCAAATGTGAGAAACAAACGCTCAAGTAAAGGAAGTAGAGCCAGTGGAGGATCAAGCACCGCTTCAGCACACATAAAAGCTGAAGCAGATAAAGCTGCTCTTATTGCCTGTGCTACAGCTCTGAAGGAAAGGCACGCATTGGAGGAGCAGGAGCAACAATTAAGGAGGAAACGATAACAGCTTGACTTAGGAGCTGAAATAGCTGCAACAAATGCTAAGTTGGCAGTATTGCAATCCTCTGATGTGAGAAGTGCTGGTTCAGGATCCAAAAATGCAATGGGCTGTTACCTGGAAAATAAAAAAGGGAAAAAGGAGTCTGTGATTTTTGTCAATCCTTTGGCAAATTAATATCAGCCTGTATTGTGGAAATCAATGCAACAACAGTGTTCAATAAATCCAAATAAACCACTGGATGTGCGACCAAAGGAACATGGCTCAAGTTTTAAAACGGCTTCTGAACATCACTACAATATGCATGACCACCAGGAAAGCATGGGAAATTCACACCAACTTAAAGGTCAAATGACAACTTTTCAATTAAACAAGGAAATCAGTCACCCCAAATCACTCATCAATTCACTCAACCTCGCATAAATCAAATTGCATCTGAGGACATACTTACCATCATGCACAGACAAAATGAAATAACAGCTGCTTTGGTGCAATAGCAAATCACAAGATCTCTGCCACCAAGAGACATTCCTATATTTGAAGGGAACCCTTTGCAGTACACAGCATTCATAAAAGCATTTGAGCAAGGAGTGGAGGATAAAGCAGGAGCAGCAGATTGTCCTTTCTATCTGGAGCAATTTACCAGATGACAGCCAGCACTTGGCTCCTGATCGCGGCTATGCAGTGGCTAAGGACCTTCTGCAAGAGCATTTTGGAAATCAATATGAAATTGCTAATGCTTATATGGAAAAGGTTCTTGCTTGGCAGTCCATAAAGGGTGAAGATGTTAATGCACTCCAAGCGTATTCTTTGTTTTTGCGTGGCTGTTGTAATGTAATGGGGGAATTGGAGTATATGCAAGAGTTGCACATGCCTGCAAATATGCGAGCCATTCTTGCAAAGCTGACGTACAGGTTGAGGGAGCAATGGAGATCCAGCCATCGCTCATGGAATCATGGAACGAACACAGCAGAGAGCTCACTTTACTGACTTGGTTGCATTTGTGGAGTGTCATGTTAAAATTCTTTCTGATCCTCTGTTCGGCGACATCCAAGATCCTGTATCTGGTGCGGTCGGCACAAAGACTCTGGCCGCATTCCGAAGTGGAGGAAGAATGCTTAACGGACCCCATTTCAAGTACGCCGCGTCATAGAACGGCGCCAAGCACTGTTCCAAAGTTGAGAGCACTCGGAAATTCGCGCCCTTTTCGCAGCCTTTGTTTTTGAGAATTCTGGACAATTTTGAAGCATGCATCGATGGATGCTCGTCGAGCTAAAATACCCACAATCCTCTGCGTAGCGGGCGGGGGTATTTAAATGGCGGAAGAAAGGCAATACACGTTCAAATGTAAGTGAAGTTATTTTAAAATGTTCCGAATTATTTTGTGCTGTATTCATTTCACCATGACATGCAAAAAAAAAACGTTGAGCGAAAAGACCCGTGTTATTTTTTGAACGTGTTTGCAACGCCTATAGCCTATTTGCATGGAGTAATGTGTTAATAATAGTAGTGCTATGTAGCCTACCTGGTGTTTAAACAACTGTTAAACTATTAAAACATTTACCATCGTTGGCATTGCCATGATTACAATGATTGCATGATTACTTGACCCGCTGAAAAAAAAAAAAAAGCGGAAGCGCCTCCGCACTAGGAAGTCGTTCCAAACTCCGAACGCTCTCAACCACTAGGTAGCACTCTAGTCTCATCTCTATAGAACGCGACTCGTAAGGAAGAGTTCTAGCGAGACTGCAGCCTCCACTTCGGAACACAGCCTCTCACACGATTTAAGTCTTATCCTGGAAACAGGGTGAAAGGAAATATTGTTGCCACCACTGTAACATCCATGACCTCGTCAGAAAGGGGGGAGGAGCCACCAGCAGAGCTTGGAAAGTCAGTCAAAGTTGGATGTCTTTGCTGTTCATACAGTCATACATGGAGGAGTGTAAACAGTTTAATGGGAAAAGGCACAAGGAGAAAGGGAAAAGAGAGGGAAAAGGGAGCTTGCTTTGCATGCTTATGTGATGGTCACATGAGTCGTGAATGCGAGAGGCGCTTGACATGCAAAGTCTGTGGTCAAACTCATCTAACTGTGAGAACTGTGATGTGCAACTGTGCTGCACATCAAAAGGCAACCACCAGCTCCAGAGCAAAAGAAACAACTAGCTTCACAACAGTTGCTGCTGCAATAAGTTCACCGCCATGCAGCGTCGCCACCACTGCAGGAACTGTGGCTTCCTGGTGTGCGCCGCCTGCTCCAAGCAGCGCGCCGTCCTTCGCCACATCCACCCCATCGACCTGCAGAGGGTGTGTTGCCTGTGCAGCGGCTGCCTTCTCCAGGAGCAGGAAGAGAACCTGGGAGTCTATGATGATGTGGCGGCGGTGGTGGTGGTGGTGGGGGGGGGGGGGGGTGGGGCAGGAGGAGGGCGAGGGGATGACCAAGTTCCACGGGGGGCTGGACTCCCAGACACAATCGCGGTCACACTTAATGTACCTGAAGCCAGAGCAACTGCCGCCCAGGAAGACAAAGCTCCCTCCTCAAGACATTGTGATGTGTGGTGTTTTTTCTTACTGAATTGACTGGGCATTGGGAAATTAAACTTGTGTGTGTGAGAGAGAGAGAGAGAGAGAGAGAGAGAGAGAGAGAGAGAGAAATATATTTCTTGGATCAAATCATTACATTGCTTTGTCTATACATTTTTGTTTATAAACTAACCCACATATTATTGATCCATTGGGGAAATACAAAAAGGGTTGTTGTTACGGGTTAAACATTTTGTGTATATTTTCCTATGCTCCGTTGCGCTGCTCTGCCTCCATGTTCCTAGTAGGAGGAGACTGGGCGATACCATGGGAGTGACTGATTGACGGAAGGCCGGCCCCCCAAGTATAAAAGCCTGCCTACTTTCAAGATGGCTCTCTCTCTCTCCCTCGATTTGGCAGACGCTGGCTGGTCACACTTTAGTTACAGAATTCGTTTGTTAACTCTGGTCTGTTCAATCCGTATGTATTTTTTTTGATCTTGTTGATCTTTGATCTTTTATTTTATGGTGGGAGCGGTTGCGTTTTTCTTTCCTGTTTTTGTAGTTTTTTTGTTAACCAAATATGGCTCTTTTTGGGAACTTTCGGGAAGTTCAATATTCTATCTTGAACTAAAACAAAGAAATAAACCAATACGTTTTTCTTTCCCGAAAATCCGTTTCCTCTTGAGTTACTATGTTATTTGTTCACAAGTTTTAATGTGGGCTCGTAACATAAATGGGGGCTCGTCCGGGATTTGAATATATTTTTGCGTGTTTATCCCAGGGATTGCGCATTTAAATTGTCCTTTTTGGGAAACGTTTTTACTGCGTCCGCGCATTTGTTTACCCTTTTTGACGCGTTAAGGGGATTGCGTTTTTGACCCAGTATTTCGTTTTTTCCCAGTGTGCCAGGCTACCAGCACTGTCTTTCACTTTTCTCGCTTTTTGTGAATTTTTTTTATCGGTCTTATCTACTGCTTCTTTGGCTGTTTTTTTCGCCATGTTCGATCTAGACGAGTTTATTAAATCTCCAACTCCCAACGTTTTCTCTGCCGCGACGCGTGATGATCTGGTGAGAGTTGCAGGTCATTATAAAATAGAGGTTCGGGGTAGTCCATCTAAAGCAGAGCTTTTAGAGAATCTTACGGAAGCTTTGGGCCGTCTCGGTATATTTGCGGACGGTGACAAGGTGCCTCCCGTAACACCCCCTGCTGCTCCTGATCCTCCAATCACACCTACGGTCACCAAAGCGGCACTCGAGCTCCGTCGATTGGAGTTACGAGAAAAGGAGATTGAATGGGAGCGAGAAAAAACGCGACTCGAAGCAGACAGACGGTGCGAAAGCGCAAGAAGAGGGAGCACGAGCTTAGAATGCGATATATGGAACTCGCCCAAGCCATTCGTTTAAAAGAATTGGATCTTAAAGCTTGTGAATCTGGCATTAACATTTCAAGCCAGCATTTTGATGTCACTCGTAATATAAGACTTGTCCCACCATTTAACGAGAAGGATGTGGATACGTTCTTTGCTCATTTTGAGAGAGTCGCTACGGTTTGGCATATGAGTGGCGTGTGCTGAATCAGATTGTCATTCCGATGCCGTATCAAAATGAAATCTTACGCCTTGCTCATGATCACCATTTCGCAGGTCATTTAGGTATTAATAAAACATCTGATCGCATTTTGCGCCATTTCTTTTGGCCCGGCCTCAAGAGCAACGTTGCGAGGTACTGCAAAACATGTCACATATGCCAAGTTACGGGGTGGCAAACCGAATCAGCTGATTCCAGTGGCGGAGCCAGAACGTAGCTAATGGGTAGGCCTGCAAACATCTGGGTGGGCCTGATTATTTTTTAAAGCTAAAAAAAAGTTTAAAAATAATCTGTCGGACCACTGTAAATGATGTTAGATGAATATCTACGTACATGAAAGGATCAAATTCACTGTTAAGACGTGATAGTGAAAAAAGAGGGAGAGAAGGAGAGAGATCGAGTTTATGTCTTTAATGAATGCTTTTTGTTTTTCTGTTATTAAACAGTGAGAGACGTGTTTTCTCTGTTAACTTAATAGCATAAATCCTCACACTACTGTGCACGGGGAGACGGAGACCTGCACTTCTCCGGACACAAGTTCAGCACCTTGGATAGCGCGGCGCACCTGACTGTTGTCGCTACCGATAGATAGGCCTACTGAAATGTCACACAAATTGAACATGTTGAGAGCCTCCTCACAGGCTAACACAACCGCAATCATAACATGCCACGGCAGGCCAGAATTAAAAAAACCCACTGTCTTACCTGCAGTTGCTACACAAGGCGTAGTCTTCTGGGCTTGGAGTTAAAAGCGTTGATTGTCATCATAATCCGAACTGTCAATCATCTCTCTTTCAAATGACAGAAGTGTCAGGTTGTTGAGGCGTTAAAGGGAGCGTTATGATGGCCCTTAAGTTCATATTAGGGAAAATGTCCGGAGGGCAGCTGTCCAGTATTTCCATCAGTGTGGGGAAGTTGTCCATTTTCCGTCTAATGTGCTGAGTGAACACACTATGCTCAGCATCAGATATTTCGATCCCATACAAGTCACACGGAGCTTTTAAAATGTCTTTGTCTCCAAAAGTGTCAGATTCAGGTGCAAAAGAGGCCGATGCTCTCATGACTCCATTTGTGTCCTCTTTAAATCGGCTGTTTAACTCTGATGTCTGCCTGTCCAGAACACTGTTCCACAAAGCATTTAAATCAGCATTAGTCTTGATGGCCGATGTTTTCCCCAATGTCGTGGTGACAACAGATGTGTGAAACTTTGAAGGCAGCTTGCGCTCACGTGAAGCAGCCACATCCTAGTTAGCTATCTCGTGCTTTTCCATCAACTCTTCTGTCAGTCTGAGCACTTTTTCAAAGTCACCATCTGAATCATCCCGGAAAGTCGCATATGTAGCTTTGAGTGTTTCTATGAGAGATATGCAGTCTGTGACGCATAGTGTTGAGCTCTGCAGCCCCTTTGTGGCAAAATCACTGTTTTCAAAAAGTTTCCAAAATGTCACAAGCATGAAAATAAACTTTTTCGTTTGCATCTGTTGCAACAGTTGTTCTGCTTCTATTCTAGTTTGTCCGCTGCCTTCTGTACATTCAGCTAGAGCCTCAAGTAATACATCCAACAACTTCAATATCTTGTGCACCGACCCAGATTTTGAACTCCATCTGGTGTCGCTTGATCTCTCCAGCTCCATGGTCTGACGGTCGGGGTGCATCTCCTTTTGGATTTCCACAAATCGAGCGTGCCGCTGGGCCCCGGTGAAGAAGCTATGTATTTGATTCACAGTGTCAAAAAAGGTGCTAACATGCCCGGATTCTTTGGCTGCGCTGCACAACACCCGATGTGAGTTGCAGTGTACATAAATGGCTTGCGGAAAAGTTTGTCTCAGGACAACCTGAACCCCACCCTTGTGTCCCGACATAACAGATGCTCCATCAAAACAGAGCCCGACACAGAGAGAAGGATCCAGTTCAAGTGGTTGAAGGACCTCCAGGATCTTCTGTGATATTCCCTGTGCAGACAAATCCGCGGCCTCAACAAAGCCCACCGCCCGCTCTTTGATGACTCCTCCATGAATGAATCTCACACATACAGCAACTAACTCTCGTTTCACCAGATCTTTATACTCATCTGCAAGTATTGCAAAATATTGTCCATGTAGTTCAGTCTTTATCTTACGAAGCAGGATTGATGCTGCAGCCTCAAGCAGCTCATTCTGAACCTGGTGGCTCATTAATGTGGCATTTCGTGGCAGTTCCTTCAGTCGGTTTTCAATTTATGGTGCATATTTTGACACAAACTTAAAAAGCTCCAGAAAATTCCCTTTGTTGAGCGCGTCCTCGGTTTCTCTGTGCGGGATTTCAAGCTTGGCACACAACATAGCAATGTCCAGGACAATCTTAACATGTTCCCGGTTTCTTTCCACAAATGCTGGAGCATCACCGTGCAGCCTTTTCAACACTGTCCCGCGGCTTTGCGGTGCGTGGCTGTCACTGAATGACAATTTTGTTAGCGCAATGGCATGCGGCTTACTAGATGCGTGTTTGTCGCAGGCGTCTCCGAGACGTTTCCAGTTTTTGTAGCCACCTCTTATAAACGTAGTCTCTGTGTGCATCTCCGGAAAATGTCTGCAAGCTTTACAAAACACTGCATCTTGTTCCTTACTGTACTCAATCCACTTGTACTTCCCATACCAGCTGGCATTAAATGACCGCGATTTCCTACCTATGACAGTAGCTGGGAATGCTGTCAGCTTGGGTTGAGTGGCTGGTTCCTCCATCGGTGATAAATCTGACGGTGTCCGGATTGGGTCCTTAGTTGCCGCCAGTGGTAGTCGGTGGGTCAGAGCCGGAGCCGGCTCATTAGCACAGAGGCTAGCATGACTCTCGGGGGATGGCAATGAGGACATAGTGGCGGTTTTCCCCTCATTCCCCGGGCCTCTCTTGTCTTTCGTCTCCTCCCGAGTTGAACTTTCCTCAGTAAGACGTGGTTTTTTGAAAAACCGGTTCAAAGTTAATTGTTTGGCGGCCATTGTTAGACGAGTCCAGCTCCCTGCGTACCTAAATGACCCGCCTTCTGACCGCTCGTGAACGTGCATGTCGCGCAACTTTTTTATTCATTTTTTAAATTAAAAGTTTTAATGTCCACAAGAAACAGAAATAACAATTAAACATTGAAAGCAGGGTCTATGATGATTCGTATGAATTCTCATTAAAAATATATATATATATATATATTTTTTTTTTTCCATGAATCTTACTGGGTGGGCAAGCTGTCAATCTGGGTGGGCCTGTGCCCACCCAGGCCCACCCATAGATCCGCCCCTGGCTGATTCCTCCAGCTCCGCTGCAGCCGATACCCGTCACGTCGGAACCATTTGAACAGGTCATTCTCGACTGTGTGGGTCCGTTGCCGCGGACTAAGTCCGGAAAGGAGTATTTGCTCACAGTTATGTGCATGCTGACACGTTTTCCCGAGGCTATACCACTCCGAAGAATAGCAGCTGCCGTATTTAAAATCAACATTAAAACGACCAACGTAGTACAAATACAAAGAAAATACATCTCAACTTAATGAACTATGGGCGCAGCCATCTTCGTTTTCCAAGTCGTATGTTCCGCTTTGTTCAACTCGGTGTACTCTGAAGGACCCCGAGTTGGACGCCGTATATTACGACCAAAAGGGGGCGTGTCTCGGTAAATGTCACGAGATAGCTGCGAGATTTACCACTTTCCAACTCGGGCGACGAGTTTTCGAGAGAAATGGAACGCAGCATAAGCCTGTGTAGAATTTTAACGATGGATTTAGTGTGCCAAACTTGGCAGTAAGTAGCATCTACATGTTCTTCTAGCCATTTTATCTAAAGTCCACAAGCCTCAAGCACCCAGGGGATCATTAATACCACATGGACACGGCACCGCAGAATAAATCCTGCGATGCTTCGTGTCTCTTGTTTCTCAAACAACAGGTGGGTTAATATTCCTCCAAAATGCACACACAGCATACTTTGAAGAGTAAACATGTCAGTTAGGTCATGAGTGTAATAGTTTCAGTCAGAATAAGAGCAATGGGTTGTTTTGTGATTGTTTGTGTGATCGTGACCATGAAGCTACATGCTAATGCTGTTAAGCTAGCGGAGCTAGTGGGTTCTTACAAGCTTTATGCTAACACTGGGTTCATTAAGCCATGAGTTTCATCTCGGCACGGTTTAGCCGCTTACAGTTAGTTTATACTAAAAGTGGGTTTGTGATATGTGTTTATGGATTTAATTTAAGTGTGATGGGTCAATTGGCCCGTGTTAGAATGCTGTGCTGAGGCACGTGAGTGTGAGAACAATGCAACGATGTGACGCCCGTACCGTATCTAGCTGAATGTGATAGGTCATTGAGCCGCCATTAGATGGAGAGCATGTAGAGGTGTTGAGCAACAGCTTCAACAAATTAGGGACATGCACAGCGAAAGCGTTGCTTCCCAGTGTTGTAGTATATTGGAAGGACAGCCTGGATTGCACGCACAGCAGATTGACATGGAGGAGATTGGGAATGAAATGATGATAGAGGACATTGTTGTGGGCACATCACATTTTGACCAGCAGTCCTTTAGAATGGATCTGCCTGAGGAGGAGTCTGACTCAGACCAAGATGCAGATGAGACAGATCAGTCCTGCAACCTAGGTGAAAGTCTCCGTAACTGGACCTTAACTTTTGGAGTCTCCCTAGTAGCTCTTACAGCTCTTCTTGGCCTGTTGAGACTCCATCACCCTGATCTCCCCAAGGATGCACGAACCCTCCTTAAGACTAGTGTTGCACCGATACCATTTTTTGGCCCCCGATACCGATACCGATACCCGGCTGTGCAGCATCGGCCGATACCGATACCATACCGATACCACGCCGGAAAAAAAAAAAATATATATATATATATACACACAAGCTTTTTTTCTTCTAATACTAAAGAACTGCATACTCACTTGGATGTAAAATCATTGCTATCATGGCTTAATTACTAGTATAATTAGATAATATAGTATAACTAGAGATAATTACTAGTATGTAGCGGGGGGGGGGATCGGGGAGAAGCCGATTACAGCTTAACTCGTCGTCTGTGATGCGGTCACTGTCTGTCCATTTGAGCGATCTCCCGCCTGTGAGCAAGACGCGTCTCCCTCTCTCTCCTGCTTTTTCCCCTCTTCTCCTTGTTTGTGACCGCATGGCACCCCGGGGAGCGGGGGGGGCATGGGTGGTGACCGGGTGCGTCGCACCGGCAGGCGGACCCGCTCACTGAGTTTCCCCGCACCGGCGCGTCCGCAGGCGGAGCAACTTTTCTGTGCGCCGCGCGGCTGAACCGCGCGCCCTCCGCGTCTCCGGTGCTTTTTTTTCTTTCTTTTTTTTGGTACTTTGTCGTCGTCGCTTGTCGGTCGGTCAACATGCGCGGCCGGGCGGCCGGAGTGGGCCAATAGGATAGCTGCTTGGCACGGCATGCACTGAACACGTGTGATCACACGCAGCAGTGAGTGAAGGGAGAGAAAGACGCAAAGCGCTGCGTTCCAAGTTTCATATTAGTATATGTAAATGGCATCGGCGCATTATTTGTTCGTACTCGCCGATACCGATACCAGCATTTTAGCGCGGTATCGGGGCCCCTCCCGATACTAGTATCGGTATCGGTGCAACACTACTTAAGACTAAGGTCACATTTAACATTGAGAAAAAATGTGAGGGCCTTTATTATTATATTGGCATCCTGTCCTCCTTTAAGGAGAAACTACACCAGGCATTTGAGTCATTTGAACTACAGACAAACTACAGATTAACATCAATTGATTGCTCTTATTCAAGAGTAGTGGGATTCAGGTGTGGCCAATTTTAGGATGTTTGCTAGGTTTTCCAATTAAATAACCTGTTGTGATTGCATTGTTCTGTGGACCACAAAAACCAAAGCCAGCAGAAGTCTTTTTGGAAGATTTTGTTTCTGAGCTGAAAGAGTTGGAGTGGAATTGACTTTGAGGGCAAAAGGATTTTTGTTAAGTTAGATTCTGTCATATGTGATACACCTGCCCGGGTTTTTGTAAAAAATATAAAGAGTCACAACGGATATTTTGGATGTGATAAATGTGCCCAGCAAGGAGAATATCTATCTAGCAGAATGACCTTTCCCTTAGACTCTTGCCCACTCAGGACAGATGAATCCTTTGCCCAAAAACAAAACGAAGAACATCACCAGGGCCCAAACCCTTTCCAGGGGTTGAACGTAGGGATGGTATCTCAGTTTTCAGGTGATTATATGCACTCTGTTTGTTTAGGTGTCGTTAGGAAACTTCTGAACATTTGGCTTAGAGGAGCTTTCAAATTCCGCTTACCTTCCTCCACTGTCAACCGGATGTCTGGCTGCTTAACAGGGTTGCGCAGCTACATTCCTTTGGAATTTGTGAGGAAACCGAGAACATTGCGGGACCTTGATAGGTGGAAGGCCACAGAATTTAGAATGTTTTTGTTATACATCGGGCCTGTCATTCTGCTGTCATATTTGGACAAAAATATATATCAAAATGTTATGCTGCTGTTTTCCAGTATCAAAATCTCGACAGGAGATAATACATTTGTCATTAATGGAGACATTTGCAGGGTGTACAATGTTGTTGAGTGTACTGATGCAACATATATTGTATATAAAAGGTTTTCTAATAAGTCTGTGTTCTTCACCTATCCATTTAGTTCAGACTTTCTGAATATCTTCTGTCTCTTTGTTATCGGAGCATTATGTGTTTGCCAAAGTGTGTGCAGTTGCACATAAATGCGTATTACTTCCCCATAGGGGAGGTTTTGTGGCAATACCTATTCAACACTCGGTGAGACACTAGTGGCTGTCTTTGTCCTGGGTATGACATTAAACTGCATCCCTGGGCAGGTGGAACTCATTAGCCTTGGTTGGTAGTTCACCTAGGAGAAGGAAAACTGATTTCAAACCCCCACTGCCTTGATCCAGTTTTACATTTTTGGGTAGGGAGTTTTTTTACCTATTTTTTTTATGTACATGTAAGTACACTTCCATGACACCAGTAAAATGTATTTTGTAAATAAACATGCGTGTAGACACACAGCAATATACAATGCTGATGAAAAGTATTCACCAATCATACTTGAAACCTGATTATTTTCAGGGGGCTGGATAATGCTTTTTTAAAGGCACTGTAAATGTCTAATGCTAGGTTTTCTTTCTGTCTCTCTTTAAAGAATGTTCTGTGTTGTGCAATACACAAATAAGTCAGTATCGGTGGTGCCTAAATTGTGGTACAAGGACGGGTATACTCTCTGGCCAACTTACACAAGCGACGAGAGAATTAATAGAGCTGTGAAGTTCGCCGAGGTGCCAGGCCAAGACTGGACAAAGCATCCTGTTAGACTACTCAAGAGTTATGGTATACGTTTTTGAATCATCTAGTTGTTATAAGTACCTTGTACTGTGTCACCCAATAGCCAACAGTGACTATTTTGATAATATCTCAAGTCAAGATTAATGTTGGTGATTTACCTATGTAAATGTTGTTTTAGATGACTTCATGTCAGCCTGGCATGGAATGAAGCAGTCACTGACCTGTGACACATCAGAACTGGATTCTGATGAGGATATTGAGGCAGGGGGTCGAGGCAAAATACCTCACAAACCCATGTAAGAGAGAATCATGTTTATGGTATTTGACACGTTTAAATGGATTTTATTTGTCATACATAGAAATACTACTGTAAGACATGTAGTGAATTAGCATTTGGATGTTCAACTTCTTCTTCTTCTGTGCAGGGGTGAAAGAAAGAAGGAATAGGAAAGTAATTTAATAATTAGCAAAGAGGGGAGTATAAGTGCAAAGTGTCCACAGTGGATGTGAAAAGGGGTGCAAATAAAATCGATACGCATCGGTATCGGGTTTTACCATGCAGAATCGAATGGAATCGTATCCAGATACAAATCGGATCATCTTTAAGATGAGAGATTCACACCCCTATTAGAGATCTCTGTAGAGTCTCCTCCATGCGGTCTACTAGAAAGACACAGGGAACCCACATTGAATCGAATTGCATCGAATCGCATCACATCGAATTGAATCACTTTTTGTCAACGTGTATCTTTTCTTGTATCGTATCGTGCTCTTGTATCGAGATACGCATCAAATCATGTTTCACACCCCTAGTGTTAGTGAAAGAGGTGCTAGTGTGTGAAAGTGCAAGTGCCAGTCCGAGTGATGTAATTTATGTAGTTTTGTGTGTTCAGTGTGAAAGTGTCAGTCTAAGTGAAGTGTGTTTCTCTCCTAAAAGCCACCATTATGGTGATACAGAGGAGAGTGACCTAGAGCCTGCATCGAAGAAGGCACCAACTCCACAACACCGGCCATCTTTAGGACCCCCATTAAGATGGTACATATAACCAGTATTTGTTAATTTAAGATTTGTTGGTTTTCCGATTGTGCAAATCAATTAATTATTAACTATTAAATTGGTGTTTTTTTAACTCTTCGGTACCAAATATCACTAAAATATCTCCCTTAAAACCCATCCCTTATGTTTTATGTTTAGCAACCAAGCATCAGGGCCATCCTACTTTGCACAACCTCCACCTCCACCACTCATCCCTCCAGTGACAATCTCATTTTCTCCACCTCCACCACTCGACCCTCCAGTGACATCCTCATTCTCTACACCTCCACCACTCACCCCGCCAGTGCCATCCTCATTTTCTCCACCTCCACCACTCTCCCCTTCAGGGCCCCCCTCCTTTTCTGCACCTCCTCATAGGCTGTTTCAGTCATCTCCGTACAACGATTCATCTAAGACCTTTACATACATGTCACTACACCATCCACCTCCTCCCAGGATGTCTTCTGATGGCTCGGCAACTAATTATAGTGAAAGAGCCACTTAAGTTTTTATGCCCAGCCTCAATGTGGGCCGTTCTGGGAAGGAGCCAATAATATGTACACGTAAATGAATTATCGAATTGCGCAGACATAGCATTAACAACTTAACATATGCTTACACAATGTTGAATCACATGAACCATATCAACAAAACCAATACGGATCATTTTAACATTGAGAAACTCCCTCAGAAACATTAAACCTTTCACATGATTTCAATTATGTAGTGTTTACTGTGTAATTGTCTGATTTTGCTACATTTAGAATTCTTAACATCTCTCTAAATTTGTTGTTTTTAGCTGCTGACCTCCACATGCTCACCCTCATGGAGAACATGAAACAGCAGATTAATCAGCTCTCAATGAAGATGAGTGTAATGATGGCCAGAACCGACACAGCAGCTGAGCCTATTGGGGAGATGCCTGCTGAGATCTCTTTTCCCCTAGCCTCCCTCGATGAGGTTGAGTGCTTTGAGGATTGGTTGAAAAACCCAGCGAACACTCTCAAAAAACAGCACATGGTATTTATGCTGTTTCTTGTTGTCAAGACAAGGGGCATCTCAATAGAATTTGGGAGGGTGCCTGGTGATATCCCTTGGGCAATTTAATATATTTGTCTTCAAAGTAGATTTTCCCATTGGAATGAATGGGATTCTATGGATTTAGGCAGTAAAGTTTTACAGCTAATAGCCTACATTTTACCCTGTCCCATTAAGGGAACTCTGATTCAACCATATAAACTATATACTTTCTGGAAGCATATGGATGTAATACATCACATGAGATATGTCCCACCCTCCTCATTGTTATGTTGCCCATAGATTAGGTATGGGTTAATTGTGTATATGGCTGATACATTTATGACCTGCACCACTTAGGGAAAACTGATTCAACAACCATATACAGTATTTTCTGAAAGTGTGTACTCTCAGAATGTGATCTAACATAGGTTTTTGACATTAGATTTGATGTACATTGTGTGGTAAATTTGATTCATTAATGCCTGCACCATTAAGGGAAAACTGATTAAAACTAAAAAAACACCTAAGCCATTTATTTTCTGAAAGCATACCTTCAGGATGAGATCCAACATGGGTTTTGACGTCCCACCCTCATTATTATTATTATACCTGCATCCAGTACTCGAGTTGTAAAAAAAATCATGGGGGATGGCAGGGGCATTCAGTCGGCACTGGCATGCAGCATGTGAACCGAACATGGCCCAGATGTGGCAGAGGTGGCACCTTCTTTAAGGTGGCAAAACAGATGTGGGCCAGATGTTGAGTGTAGTATGTGGCCCACATATCAAATTGGAACTGTGGGCGACATGTGGCCGGGTCTGTTCCACAGTTAATTGTAATTTTAGATATTTTTCAGTAAGGTGCCAATATTGTCATACACACAGCTGTTTTTTCCCCTTCCTGTTTGCAACATATCAAGATAAACCCATCCAACAATGACCATTTCATCAAATGAAATGCAAGCAAAAACGATTGTCCGAAGATTCTGTATCAAATAAAACACAAATTAAATTTCAGGTATGAAACACCATTAACTTTAATTGGCCTCATTTAATGCACAATATTTTTTGGCCTATTTCCGCCTGCTTTTTAATTGTTGTGTTTGAAGGTTAACCCTCAAGCCCTACTGTGACCCTTTTAGGGCTCATCAATTGTATTTTTGCTCTGTCGTTTATGTTGTTTATGTTGTGATATCTGACAAAGATGTTAATTTTTTAATGAATGTTGACATTTCATCATCAACACTGTGTTGACAAAATTCGTGTAGACAAAAAACTCACGCTCTTTCTCCTGGAAGCCGTTTTGGGCCTGTTTACTATCATTAAAACCACATATTTTCATTCTACTGCCATTGCAAAAGATAAATGTTCAGTCCTGTTAATTCCTATGTAACCCTGTCATGCAGAGGCTGAAAAATGGCACCCATACAAAAAATCACCCCCAGATGTTGCAATTTTCTCATGTTTGCAGAGAGGCATTGTAGGAAATAATTACCTTTTTGAACTGCTAGGATATAACAGTGACTAGGTGAGTGGAATAAATTATTTAAACTAAAAAAGTTTTGGGTGTGTTCTATAGATGTCAGAGTCTGGTGTGTATGTGTATTGAGAAATTCGTGTGTGTGTGTGTGTTCAGTGTAGCCTTGAGACCTACATTGCCTCATCAATTTTTTTTGTAATTACACAAAAATAATAATCTATCAAAACTATCAAAATCAGTGTTGTTGCTAATCATTGGCATATCCCTAAACTGGCATTTAGATGGTTAAAATTATGAAAATGAATTCACATTTGGTATACATGATGAGAACTGGCGTTAAAACATTTTATTTTCCATGTTTGATTTTTTTTTTATGATCCAGTGACCTAAAATGGCCTTAACCTGTTACGGATAAATAATAAGTATATGTATCAGCAGCTGCACATAGCTACACAAGGAGTAGAAATAAATATACAAGTTGTAGTAACTGCACCTCAACACATGATGGCGGCAAACAATATACTGGGGGCGGCACTTAACGCTAGCCATTGTGCGTCATGGAGGCCACGCCTCCTGCCCAGTGACTTCCGGCGGAAGTCGCCGGCTCGAGTCAGAACCCCCCAGGCAGCGCATCGGAAGGATGCAAAGCTACTGAGGATGCAACGCTTGGGGTTCTCCACGCGTGAACTTATACAATACCCCTCCTTCTGCTTCGTAGATTAAATAATAATGCTAAACAAATAAAGTGAGTTAAAGCGATCCTGTTGTCGGCGGCCTTCTTCCTCGGAGCACAACCCCACAAACCCCTTAACGCCGATTGTCGCGAATTTGCAACATACCGCTTGCATCCAGACTGCAGCCAAGATAGCGCAGATTGATTTCAGCACTAACATGCATTTTCTTTAGGAAATGCCATGATGATGCAGAAGTGAGTACTGACAACACGAACAGTGATGAAGACTCTGGAAATCATCATGCACTTCCTAGCACCAGTACAAGGGGGAAATCAGCTGCTGCTACTACAAACTGGAAAAAAATAAAAAACTTTTCAAAGTGTGAAAAAAAGTGGACACAGACTGTTTGTTTGAACACCCCTGTTCCCCTGTTGGTCTCTAGTTGGTGTTATAGTGTAAATAATTGTATATAATAATAAAAAATAGTTTTACCATTTTGCCATTAAAGGGGCACTTGGCAACTCTGGCCATTTCTTCGCTGGTTTTCACTTTTGTGGTCGCATGTTTTCTCAACGAGCTCCCCCTACAGGTCTGGGACGTATATTACACAACACTGTCGTAAAAAAAACTCACTTGCGGCACCCTCCTCCCCCTTTCTACCGCTGCTCATGTGCATTTGTTGCCGGGTTTTTTTCGTGTGGCGCGATGTCTACCGAGGTGGGTAATACATTATACACTGTATCATAGAACATTGACATGTATAGCCGGCGTGATTAACCGTTATTGAGGGGGGCGTGTGTGTTTACGTTGAATTGCCGTAAAGCAGTTCGTGTTTCTCGCTCGTTCTCGCTTCTCGCGATACTTCCGATTTCCATTTTACCGGGACGGTAGTCCCAAAGTTGCAAGGCTGGTTTTCCACCGGGGGGCGCGGGGATAGTCACCATTAACACCGGAACAGACCATTTAACCATCCAAATGATTTCCAGACGGGTTTATTAAGTTGAAAAAGTTGCCAAGTGCCCCTTTAATGCCTGTTGTCGCTAATTTGCAACATACCTGAATTTATATCTATTCTATGTGCTATAAACAAATTAATAATCTCATCTTAATTTAGCATCAGCTTGAAAGCAAAAACACATACTGTTATTACTTTTTTTATATACTTGTAAATAAATTCAGGCGTTAAGGGAAGTGTGCTTTTTTAAATTAATTAATGTACTTTGTACATCACAGAACCATATTATATAAATTAAAGAATTTAAGATTTTATGCCATAAATGTAGGCTACATAACTGGATTTAAATTTAGTTACAGATTTATTACTGTTGCAGCCTACTTTTTGCTGATATTATCATTTTTTTTCTATTTAGACTTACATCCGAAACAAAATCCATATGTTCTAAGTATTTTTCTCTCGCTTAAAATACAAAGTGAAGTGTTATGAATGTTTCTGATGTGTCTGTTACATGCATAGATGTTTAATGGTTACATGAGCCCATTACTGCACGCTTTATTTTGAAAATTGCGGCAGGATGCAATGCAACGTCATGTGACTGTTACCCACTGCATTCAACCGTCAACGGACGACGGGAGGCGTGTCTGCCGGATGGGGGCGTGGAATTTGCCGACGGAGCCAGACGCAGCCAGACGCAGCCAGCAGCCAATCAAATCGCTTCTTACAAAAACAAAGCCGCGTTCTTCCTGCATTTTGTTATTGCTCTTTTGTATTGCAAGATGGATCCCGTCGTTGCAATATATTCCGATATACATAAATCGAAAATAATCCGAAACATGTTACCTGGTTCCCGCACCTCCAGTGACAACTCTCGCCACGCCAGGTCCCGGCGGTTGGTGTCCCTGTATAAAGACTGGTCGTAGAGTATAGCGCGATTACCCACCACAATTATTAGTTTGTCCTCCATTATTAAATCCCCCGCTGCCGGCCGCAAATTTATTTTTTGCAGGGTGGTAGCGGGAAGCACCGCCCCACCCTGCTCCTGATTGGTTGAGCTGTGCTCTCGACTCTAAGATTGTTTACTGCGCCTGCTAACCCTAACCATAACCCTAACCCTAACCCTAACCATAACCCTAACCCTAACCATAACCCTAACCATAACCATAACCATAACTATATCTTCAACACTTGTAAACTGAGCGGTCGTTGAGATTAAACAATCTTCTAGCTTGCTGGGCGCAGTAGAACCAATCAGGATAGAGTCGAGAGCACAGCTCAACCAATCAGGAGCAGGGTGGGGCGGTGCTTCCCGCTACCACCCTGCAAAAAATAAATTTGCGGCCGGCAGCGGGGGATTTAATAATGGAGGACAAACTAATAATTGTGGTGGGTAATCGCGCTATACTCTACGACCAGTCTTTATACAGGGACACCAACCGCCGGGACCTGGCGTGGCGAGAGTTGTCACTGGAGGTGCGGGAACCAGGTAACATAATGTTTCGGATTATCTTCGATGTATGTATATCAGAATATATTGCAACGACGGGAACCATCTTGCAATACAAAAGAGCAATAACAAAATGCAGGAAGAACGCGGATTTGTTGTTGTAAGAAGCGATTTGATTGGCTGCTGGCTGCGTCGGCAAATTCCACACCCCCATCCGTCAGACACGCCTTCCGTTGTCCGTTGACGGACGGATGCAGTGGGCACGGGCCGTAACGTCGCCGGAAGGACTCATTGCTGAATCGTTGCTGCCTGCAGCACTCACGGCCCAAATCGGGATATAACCGGCAAATCATTGGTAAGTGAATTATATGCTAATAACGTAACGTTTTTAGAGTGTATATAGGCTGTTAGTCTTCAAACAAAACGCTGTGTCGGGAGTGTGGCTCATGGTTTGGCTTGAATGTTAATGATGGGGCTATCTTGAATCTAGCTAACGTTAGCGAACATCAGGATGCCATTTTGGGCGAAGCTGGTTTGCAAAGAAACGTAAATGACATCAGTTAACGTTATTCATTGGAATGAATAACGTTAACTGAAGTGGGATGCAGTATTTATTCAACGAAATTGATAACGGCAGGCATTTCCCGCCCTTTCCAGCAAAAAAAAACGGAAGTCGAGCGGCCGCTATTACTGCGGGTGGCGGCTCCCTGCCATGAATGAAAGGGCTCCAAAAAGTGGAATGGTTTCTATTTTGAATATGTCTAGGAAGACGGGGAGAACATGTGCCATCCTCGGCTGTTCTAATAGCAGTGGAAAACTTAAACTTTGGAACAAAACGTCATGTAAACTACACAGCTCCTTGTAGAGGAGAGTTACGGTGTGGCTGGAGCAGCGCCCTCTGCTTGCCATGCAGTCACAGCTCACTTCCACAGCTCACTTGATAAACTTTACATATCAAGACAATGTCACTAATCTTGATATCAATGTTATCAAATGTCACCTAAAATTCTTTACAACACAGCTGAGCCAAAAAATAGTTTCTTGTCATTTACAATTTCATTCTCACTATAAGCTATTAAATATATATATATATTTTTTTTTTAAATTGAAATGTTCTTCTTTGTCTCTTTCAGGTGGAAGGCCAAAACAATTGATTAAATTCAAGGTATGGAATGGCTTGGATGTACAATGATAGGGGCAATGTGCGAAGAAGGGCATTAAAGAGAGTTAATGAATTGATTGAAAATGAGCAGGATAAGGAAGGGATGGTGGATGCCAACTTTGGGTCAAGCACTTGTGTTGATGATTCAGAGGAATCTGAGATCCAAATTAGTGATGAGGAAGGTGATCAGGATCTGAATATTGAGGATAATGAAGTATACGAAGAGACTGTTGCTTCTGTTGAGGATATGCCTGATCTTGGAGAACAGGCCAATCAGAGTAATGGTGATCTGCAGAGCTCACTGGCAGATTGGGCAGTTGAATTTGGTATTTCTCTCATTGCTCTGTCTGCGCTTCTCAGCATCCTTAAAATATTCCATCCTTCTCTGCCAAAGGATGGACGAAGTTGCTGCAAACAAAAACAAGCTACAGCATTAACACTTTAGCTGGTGGTGTGTTCCATTATTTTGGAATTCTAAAATCGATTGGGAAAATCCTAGATAAAGTGTGGTCTACTGTCAGTGGCGCAAAAAGTGGGTATGCGCTGTATGCGGCGCATAGGGGCGCCACACCAGGGGGGCGCCCCCGTCAACAATCGCGCAGCACCCCACCCCTTCAACAACCGCGCACCACGTAATGTTTATGGGGGGCGCCAAAATTGTTGCTGCATACCCCCCTGACACTGGGTAGTTGCACCCCTGGAGAGGGTAGTTAGGATGAACATGTCTCGGATAGAGAACTATAACGAGGAGCAGAAGTTATATTTATTGTACTGCATTCGAGGTGTTGTGGACACGGTGGAAGACGCGAGGAAAGACACCACCACCACGCTCCGAAGAAAGTCTGTTTGGGATGATCTCTCAAACACATTTAACAGTAGATCTTCCAGCAGAAGACCGAGCAGCCCGACACATTTAAAGAATTTATGGAAGCGCTTGAAAGTTGAAGCGCGTAATGCTATTGCTGAGCGGACGCACAACCGAGACCTGGGCCCCGTGAGCCGTGAAATATCACTGCTCATTCCAAATCTACTATGTCCAATATTGTTATTGTACTGAAGGCCTATCTGGCGTAATAAGTGTAAATGTATCATACATTATTATTAATACTACTAATAATAATTAATAAAACTAATTCTGTGTGTGTCGGTTATAATGGAGCCTTGTTTCATCCTGCAAACTGGTTTAGTCTCCTCTAAAACCATGTTCGTTTCGAGACTAGACTAACACGCACAAAATACGCCCTCTAGTGTCTGATCAGTGAATTTCTCTGAAGACACAGCAGTTGAGATCAAGGTAAAACGCAGCTGCAGGTTAAACCACAGGTACATACGACACAGCAATGGAGCTTAAGACGTCACGTGACTTCTTGCATCACCGACGAGTTTAAAACCGTGTTAAACTCTAAAAAGTGGCTAAGCTAGCGACAGAGCAATTGCCCCAATATGACAAGGTGAGTTGTAGTTCGTTTTTCTTCAATAACTTTTTTTCTGAAGGTCTGAAAGAGTCAGAACCGATGTCTCTGATTATTAATGAGGAAGCTGAATACACCAATCTTGGTCCTGAGTCACTGCGACCTTCCTTTCTGAAAAACCCTAACCCTGATATGAAACCTTAAACCTAATATGGCAGGGTGAGTGGTAGTTCGTTTTTCTTCAATAACTTTTTTTCTGAAGGTCTGAAAAACTCAGAAATGATGTCTCTGATTATTTATGAGGAAGCTGAATACATCAGTCTTGGTCCTGAGTCACTGCGACCTTCCTTTCTGAAAAACCCTAACCCTGATATGAAACCTTAAACCTAATATGACAGGGTGAGTGGTAGTTCGTTTTTCTTCAATAACATTTTTTCTGAAGGTCTGAAAGACTCAGAACCGATGTCTCTGATTGTTTATGAGGAAGCTGAATACATCAGTCTTGGTCCTGAGTCACTGCGACCTTCCTTTCTGAAAAACCCTAACCCTAATATGAAACCTTAAACCTAATGGGGCAATTGCTCTGTCAGTTAGCATTGCGTTAGCTGTGCTGCAGTTTAAAACCGTACTCCGTAAAACGGAGGTTTTGGAGTTTAACACGCAGCTGCGCACAAAGTTAAACCTGATTGCTGTGTACTGACCGACACAGGATCAGCTGATTCCTAGTTAAACTCGGGTTAAACCGGAAGTACTCTGATTTCTCGTTATACTCCAGCAGATGCAGTCTTAACTTAATGTTGGATGCATTTTGTGCTATAATTTCCAACAAAAACTTAATGGGAATGTAAAGTGAACTTTAATAAAATAAAACGCAAATAATGTTGAAAGATATTATGAAATAGTCTAGCCTACTTTTTGTGGAAATCTGAGTCTGGAATCTGAATCTGCCCTCACCTAAGTCAATCAATCAATTACTTGTCATTGTTTTCTCTTGGTGTGCATGCAAACGTGATTAATTAATTGAAGACAAATTAATATGCGAGTAATTAGGGTAATTCCACGCCTATAAATTCTCGGAGAAGGAGAGGGTCAGTGGCGCATAAAGTGGGTATGCGCTGTATGCGGCGCATAGGGGCGCCCCCGTCAACAATCGCGCAGCACCCCACCCCGTCAACAACCGCGCACCATGTAATGTTTATGGGGGGCGCCAAAATTGTTGCTGCATACCCCCCTGACACTGGGTAGTTGCACCCCTGTCTACTGTGCCCGACAGACATGCCTTCAAACTGCAGTTCAATTTTGATGGTCTACCCCTCTGTAAGAGTACTAGTACACAGTTTTGGCCGATTCTTGGAATGTTACAAGGATACACCAAGAAACCCATGTTGATCGGACTGTTTTGTGGCACTTCTAAGCCAAATTCATTGGCTGAGTATCTCCCTAATCTGGTTCAGGAGTTGAAAAGGTTAAAAAGTGGGGTTATTTTCAAGCAGAAAACATTCTTTGTGAATGTTGTTTCTGTTGTGTGTGATACCCCAGCCCAAGCTTTTATCAGAGGAGTGAAGTCACACACTGGGTATCATGGATGTGACAAGTGCCACCAAAAGGGTGTCCGTAAATCTAATAGAATGGCATTTCCTGAGGTCAATGCAACTGACAGTTTTAGACAAGCAACAGATGAAGAACACCACATCCACCACTCGCCCCTTGCAGATGTTGGCATTGACATGGTCGCTTGCTTCCCGTATGATTATATGCACCTGGTTTGCCTGGGTGTAATGAGGCGTCTCTTAGATTTGTGGATCAGCACCACTGGCCCCCACTTCCTGCTCTGAGAAACTACATTCCCAGTGAGTTTGCTCGAAGGCCACGGGCACTGGCTGAACGATGTAGGTGGAAAGCCACGGAACTGCGCCAGTTCTTATTATACACTGGTCCGGTTGTGCTGAGGGGTGTGCTACAGCCTCAGATCTATGACAACTTCATGCTTTTATCAGTGGGGGTGTACATTTTGGCAAGTCCAAAATACTTTATGGAGATGAATGAGCTTGCTAACACTCTGTTGGTTTCCTTTGTTGAACACTTTGGCCAGCTTTATGGCGAAGAGTTTTGGGTTTATAACATTCATGGTCTGGTGCATCTCAGTGATGTCAAAATCCACGGCAATTTAGATCGTATATCAGCTTTTCCCTATGAGAATTTCTTAGGAAAATTTAAAAAAAATGGTTCGGGGCCCATGTAATCCTTTGAGTCAGGTGATCCACAGATTATCAGAGCAGGGAAAATGGCATCTACAGTCCTGATGTTAAAGAGGCATCTCATAAAGTGGATAAAGAGCATACAGATGGGCCAGTACCAGAGTGCTTTTCACAGCAAGCTCGTCAATTTAATGTCCTCACCTTCGATGGTGTAGTTGTGAAGAGCAAAGAGAGAGATTATTGTATCAAAATTGATAACAAGTTGGTTTTAGTCCAAAACATTGCTGAGGATAAAGGGATATTGTACATTGTGGGCAATGAATATAAACAGGTGGAACACTTCTTTAAATATCCAATTGACTGGTTTCTAGCCTCTCAACCAGTCTCAAGTGTTTCATGGTTGGGGAGAAGCTGCAGAAGTATGTGAGATTACCATTCCAAAACAAATTTGTTGTTGTTCCACTCCTGCATTGAGAACAATAACTCTTATCTTGTATTATAGTTTGCTAAGGCAATATTTGTTAAATAAGACTTACCAATTTATGTGACGATTCCTTCTGTTTAGATGTTTCATATTGTTGCCTTTGACAACACAAATGAGGTCGAAGTTGTGCCTTCAGTGTGGATGAATAAAGGGAAGTGCATGTGGCCTCCAAATAAAAGTGATGTGGCAAAAGTTTAGCCTGGCAAGCCAGACCTACATCAGAAAGATGTAAGGTCTGGCTCAGCTCCATTGGCAGTGTGGGCGGGATAAACGGTTGTCTTTCAAGTTCCCTCTGCACGCAATAGGATAGCGCTACAACCAATCAGAGCAATGAAGAAGGTGACGTAGTCAGAGCGACGGCTCTGACTACGTAATTAATCAAAACTCCGAATCCATCTTTCTTTTCGAGGAAAGACTTCAGTGCCGTTCTTTGTTCTTTTCTCAAATAAAATGTTAACTTCAAGTCTTGAAGAGTCGCGGCCAAAGCCGAGTCGAAAGACAGCCGTTCGCCAGCAGCAGCAGCCATTGTTTAACTCTAACACGGAACCGTCGCAACTCTGTCGTCATGGTAGCCCGGCTTTCGACTCCGCCCCTCACGCTGTGATTGGTCGGACATACTTGGTGTTTCCAGCACCAAAAAGCCGACAGAGCCGTGCTAGACCTACCTAGCTGCCAAATAAATTTGCTGCCGCTAAGTTCTAGGCTAGCAAATTCCTTCTTACCTCTTCAGTAAATTGCATTAGAGTGAAAGTGGCTTGTCCAGTTTTTGTCCTGTTTCTAATCTGTCTTCCTCGCTTTTTTTCCCATCTCAGCCCTCCTGCAAAATATATTAACAAAGCAGGAAATGATGATGGACCAACTGCGAATCATCTTCAAGACCCTACAGGTGATGAAAACGGCTGATGAGGCAGAGATAGGCTTGGATCGAAATTTGTTGCCACTCAAAGATGTCAGTTCTCTTCAGAACCTGGAGGAACAACTGCAGAGTAACCCTGACCTCCAGAAACAGTTGGTATGTTGGCACGGTGACCACATTTCCTTAAAGTTTGCTAGCTTTTATCTTCCACAAATGCCTTTTTTCCTCATCATAAAAATCCTGGATAAACTAAAGCAATGCAATGAAACCCCACACAAAATAACATTTGTCATTTAGCTTTAGATCTTGTGAAACTAATTTTAAAGAACAATACCAGTTGTTGATGCTGGTTTGGTAGCTGCTCTGTTAGTGACACGCTGTCTGTTCATCACTTGTCTCTACAGTAGTGTGTTTGTGGTGTGTTCATTGAGGAAGAAGGCTGCCGACACAGGAAACGCTTTAACTCACTTTATTTGTTTAGCTTTAGTTATATTAATCTACGTAACAAATGGAGGGGTATAGTAAAGTCATGCGCATGGAGCGACCCCTTAGCTTTGCATCTGTCCGGATGCGCTGCCTGGGGGTTTCTGCCCTCCCCCGGATGTGTTGCCCGGTAGTAACCGGGCAGGCGTGGCCTCTATGACGCATAATGGCTAGTGTTGAGCGCCCGCCCCCAGTGTATTATGTATGCCGCCATCTGGTGTTCAGGTGCAGTTAATACAGCTTGTATATTTATTACTATTCCTTTGTGGCTATGTGTAGATATTACAGCCTGCTGATACATATGTTATTATTTATTCTCAACATGTTCCTTAGTGGCACCTCACTGTTCTTTGTGACTTTACACTCCAGCCTTCACAATTTTAAGATCGCATTATCTGAAATCGCAATTTCAGTCAGAAAACGAGAAATCGTTTAGCCCTGCTGCCATGAGTGTGAGTTCAGTCACAGGAGAACACAGAGAGATGATGCACTGAAGAGAGAAATGTATGTTTTCACCCGGGCAGCGTCAGGTGCACCCAGTGCGACCTAGAAAAAATGTTAGTCGCACTCTTAAAATTTTTGGGTCGCACTCTGGAGCCCTGCAACAGAACTGTGTTCTTTATTTGAAGGGGACCTATAGTGTTCTAATGCAATGTTCAAATTAAATGTTGCCAAAGTTTCAAATGAGTTAAATTTATGTAGAAGTAATTCTTGTGGCAAAAACCACTGGCCTCAGACTGATCTGAATGCTTAGTTTTTCCCAACCTGATGTCATCTTCATATTCCATGTTTGATAAGCTCGCAAGTACTGAATTACTATAGTTTGTTTACGTTGCTCTGGTAACACAGGAAACTTCAGAAAAGTGACCAACCAGAACAGAGAGGGCTGATCGAGAGCTAAAACAGCCAGTTTCAGACAGAGGCTCAAGTGAGGGGCTGCATTAATGGCCAGTACAAGATAAATAATGATTTTTAAAAACTGATTCATGCAAAGCTACTCCAGTCGAGTCAGAAAATAAAAATGTTGAGCTGGAAAATCAGCATAAAAGGTTCCCTTTAATTTATTTAAAGTGATAGTTTGGGTTCTTAGCTATATGTTTGTATAGCTAGGTAACTGCATATGGGACAAAGCTAGGAAATAAAGTATTTTTGTTCTACTGTTTTCATGTTGGCTGAATTCATCTCAAGTTTATTTGTATACCAAATTGGACACGAGTCATTGGACATAATATGGAGTAACAATACTAATATTTGGAATGTGTGAGAGGAAAAATAGTTGCCACTGTCATTAATGATATTCCTAGACATTGATCATTACAGTACTTGAATATTTAAATATTGCTGAAAAGACTAATGAGGAAAATATGATTTCAGGTAAAAACACTGGGTCTGAAAGGTGGGACAGACGTTCGCGAGTGTGTTTGGAGGGTCATGCACACAATGATTACAAATTCCTTGGCGAGGAATATCAACATGAGAGGAGTAAATGGCAAGATTGGATTCCAGCGCCTACAGATCAGAGATGTTGTGTGTGTTAAGTTTACCTTGATGCCAATAGTGTCATTCATGTTTAAGAGTCATTAAAAGTTATTTACATTGATATTTGGGTTCTTAGGGAATGAGAGAATGAAAACGGGAGGATAAGGTGAGGAAAAAGGAAGGGAGGGGGAGGAGAAAGAAGGATGAATTAGGAAAAGGGAGGAGAAAGGAAGGGGTGCAGGAAGAGAGTAGAGGGAAGGAATAAGAACGGACCAGGAGAGGAGGGTGGAGGAAGAAAAAGAGGTGAGGTGACAAGCATGGTAGGGGAGATGAAAAATCATGATTTTATCTATTATATGAGTAGATACAGTAGGAATCAGTTTTATTTATTTATAGAAAACTGGTTTGGTAGTGGTAATTAAGAATGCTGCTCTACATGAGACTGTAATTTTGCTTATCAGCTTAAGTAGAAAGCCTCATACCAGTTCATTGTGTTTTCCTAAAGAAATGGTGGCAAACCGTGCGTTGGATCACATGGAGTCGCACATGATTTAAAAATAAGTAGTCATATGCCTTCCTGGGTTCCATACTCCTCCACCACGTAACCTGGGATGGGACATAAGACTACTCATTTTTAAATTGTGTGTGACTGTGCGATACAACACTCAGATATGCTTTCTCCTGGAGCTATATCGGTGCCTGTTAGGAGGATGGTGCCAGTTCATTACTGGATTGATCTGCAAAATGACATTCCCCTATGTGTAGATGTCGCATCAGAATGTCAATAGGGCCTTGTTAGTTGAATCGTACAGTAGCCTACATTAGCCACATTAGCTGGTGATACAAAAACTGAATTTCATGTGTATATGTATGTTATAGCTGCTGTGAGGTGTAACCGGTTGACGTGTGGCGCCACCGACCAAGAAATGGATGCTACTGTAAGAGATGGCTACACCTGGCCCCCTGACAGAGATGGTGGGAGGAAAGAGCGGATGAAGAGGAAAGAGAGCGAAGACGGACTGAATTAGGCACACAAGTTCAAGTCGTGGAAAGTCAAGCTGGTTCGTGGACTAATTAAGTGCACAAGTTTAAGTTGTGTGGAAAGTCAAGCTGGTTCGTGGATTGAAACATGGAATATATATATATATATATATATATATATATATATATATATATATATACACATATGTATATATATATATATATATATATATATATACTGTATATATATATGATAAATGTTTGTTTTGTATTGATGAATAAATATTTCATAATACTGTCATTGTTGAGGCATTTTCTTATCTGGGCCAAATACGGCAAGTGAGTGTATTAAAGAAGTGGCTTGGTTACGGTTTAGTTAAGGCTGATACCTGGAACCAGTTCTGAAACTTGTCTGGCCCAACTTAGGGCCAGAAGAGGGCCAGCTGTGGTCATACAGGTGGCTGACATCTGGAAAAAGTGCTAAAACTTGTCTGGCCCAACTTAGGGCCAGCTGTGGTCATGCAGGTGGCTGACATCTGGAAAACATGCTAAAACTTGGCATGGACCTGGATATAGAATTATGACTTAGCGACTTAAAAGCCGACTCCGTTGCACTGCTCTGCCTCCATGTTCCTAGTAGGAGGAGACTGGGCGTTACCATGGGAGTGACTGATTGACGGAAGGCCGGCCCCCCAAGTATAAAAGCCTGCCTACTTTCAAGATGGCTCTCTCTCTCTCCCTCGATTTGGCAGACGCTGGCTGGTCACACTTTAGTTACATAATTCGTTTGTTTGTTAACTCTGGTCTGTTCAAGCCGTATGTATTTTTTTTAAATCTTTGTTGATCTTTGATCTTTTATTTTATGGTGGGAGCAGTTGCATTTTTCTTTCCTGTTTTTATAGTAACCGTCTCATTTTTTGTTAACCAAATATGGCTCTTTTTGGGAACTGTCGGGAAGTTCAATATTCCATCTTGAACTAAAACAAAGAAATAAACCAATACGTATTTCTTTCCCGAAAATCCGTTTCCTCTTGAGTTACTATGTTATTTGTTCACAAGTTTTAATGTGGGCTCGTAACAGTTGTATACAAAGCAAACAAATGTAAAGGTGAACCTTGTAAACCTTTTCTGAGTGTGACATCATTGACTGAACTGAACATTGTGTTTCGTATGCGAGGTTTTTTCTTGTGTTTTGCATGACGTTTCCTCCTAATGGTCCATGCAAGATGTCAAGTCACTCACACTAAAGCATATTGTTAAGAATAAATAATGACATATGTATCAACAGGCTGTAATATCTACACATAGCCACAAAGGAATAGAAATAAATATAGAAGTTGTATTAACCGCACCTGGTCACCAGATGGCGGCACACATAATACACTGGGGGCGGGCGCTCAGCACTAGCCAATCAGAGCATATTATGCATCATAGAGGCCACGCCTGCCCAGATACTACCAAACTACAGATCCGGGGGGGAGGGAGAAACCCTACAGGCAGCGTATCTGGACAGATACACAGCTAAGGGTCGCTCCACGCGCGTGAATTTACATACCTCTCCATTTGCTTGATAGATAAATACCTAAAGCTAAACAAATAAAGTGAGTTAAAGCAAATCCTGTGTCGGCAGCCTCCTTCCTCAAAGAACATCACTACAATATCTCCAACATATTCAGTTACATGAAACACAACCACAAAACAGACGTGTTTTCAAGCGTATTTATTTGAACATCATTGTCTTCCAGAAAAAGGGGAAGGAAATGAAAAGCAATCAGATAACCCAACATGTCAACATCGTTGTGGTTCTATGCCTCCTGAGGTGTTTTCATACTTCGCCTTTACTGAAAAGCTCCCTGATAAACAATAAATACTCACAACCCAACTCTACCTACAAAACCAATGTCATACAAAATAGGTCTTTGAAACTAAATAGTCAAGGAGCATTGTGCTGAAGGATATATGATCAGATGGTATTAAATGTGTAATAACATATGGTCATATTTATATAAACTCCCTCCTGAAGTGAAGCCTTAAACTATTGATACCACAAGTATACTTAAGCTATTAATTTAAAAGTGACTAAGCGGTAGCCAAAGCTAAGGCTCCCATAGAGGTCAAATAATAGTCAGCATGGAGCATTCGCAACGATTATCCATACGCTAGTTCAAGAACACTTAGTGCTACTTCAGTCGAAACTAAATACCATTACAAAATTACTAAAGCTAATTTTAGCCTCAGACCAGCCACTATTGTTTGTGGATGACGTACATGCACTAAGTCAGTATTTCCAAACAGCCAACCCATACCTGGCTAGTGGCAGCCAGCCATGTTGTTGTTGATGTGCCCTAGGCTTAAGGCTAGTGGTTGATTGGTTGAACCGTTAGTCACACCCTGTGTGGTAGTGTCACATTAGTGTTGTTTGAAGTTTGATGTCTAGATCAGCCTGCCAGGTGGTACAGTCCACTGGGCAGGCTGGTAGGTACACAATACATCTGGGCGGACACTCCCATGTGTGATGTCACCATAGGGGTTTTTGACGTCGCACCTGGTGGTACAGGAGCAATTTTAGAAATGCCACCTAATCTGTGTTGGGTAAATTCATTATAGATATCCACCGTAAAAATAGCTCATAGTCATGTTGTAAACATCTGTCCATTAAAGAAGCACTATGCAACTCGTTTATCAAAAATAACCTTAACCATGCAGGTTGAGAGTCGTTCTGATCGTTCTACAACACTTTCTGGGTTGTTTGGTGGGTGTTTCATCTCCCCCTGTTGGGTCCCCGCGGAAAAACAGAACATGCAACTTCATGTGGCCGTCCCGGCCATAGACATATATACATAGACGCCTCATGACGTGATGGAACGTAACCCAGCGTCGCCGCCATATTGGTAGGGGGTCCTCACTCTAGTCTAGCATAGGAGTCAACGGGAGAGCAAGCTATGCCAGTATGTTGTGCAGCTTACGGCGCAGTATTGACACCAGATCGCGTGGGATTACCTTTAACAAGTAAGATTGAACAATAATTCTTATTATTTAAAAAAAAAAAAAAAAAAAAAAAAAAAATCGTCCTGTATCATAAATAAATCTCTGCCATTTGTAACAAACCAAACCGTGTGAAAATCCGGTAAAAATTCGGGAGTTATGCTTATTATTGTAGTTGGGGATACGCCTTCCTCCATAGAAATGAATGCACTGGGGGCGCACTGGGGCCCCTTCCAAGATGGCGGCCGCGCTGCTACGTCAGCTCTAACGGGCAGCGTCAGTCTATGAGGCGTCTATGTATATATGTCTATGGTCCCGGCCACTTATAGATGTGACGCAGCGGAAGTATCCAATCGCGCCTCGAAAATGTAGTCAGATTGTAGTTTCACTGCTTTACGGTAGACCTGGGCGGGGTGCCAAACATGGGTCCGGCTGAATATAAAGAGTCAGTTGCAAGGCAATTCTGGATCAATCGACAAATCCACTATGGATCCATCAAGACCCAAGAGGGGAAGGTCGGAGGAATCGAAGAATAAGAGAAAGGATTATGATAAACAAAGAAACCAGACACGAGTGAACATAGGGCGAGCTTATGCGGAATGGCGTCAACTGAGAGACTCGGAAGAATGCAAAACGGACGCCGACTTGGCTGTCTTGCTGCTGAAATTGTAAGTAGCCTACCCTTGGGTGAACTTCGTTTTTGTAATGTGGTTTGAGAGTCTGTTGAACAATGTGTTTTGCTCGACCGTTTTATTGTGAGCCCTGTATGTGTTTAGCTTGGTTGCTTCAGGGCTAGCTTGCTAGCTAGTGAGGGTTTATCCTAGCAGTGACTTGCTACCACACATGTTTGTTTGCGGTCCGAATCCAGGTTCTCGTTGTGTATTACTATTTATTTATCGAAGTGGGGGGTGGGGGGCGTTGTCAATGAGTTTTTACGACAGTGTTGTAGGCCTATTCCGAAGCTGCAGGGGGAGCTCTATAGTGAGAAATGCGAGCCCAATTCCGGCGAAAACCCAGAAACAGCGGAGGAATAACCCATAGGACATATATACATAGACGCCTCATAGACTGGACGGCTGCCCCGTTAGAGCTGACGTAGCAGCGCGGCCGCCATCTTGGCAGGGGGCCAGTGCGCCCCCAGTGCATTCATTTCTATGGAGGAAGGCGTATCCCCAACTACAATATAAGCATAACTCCCCACTTTTTACCGGATTTTCACACGGTTTGGTTTGTTACAAATGGCAGAGATTTATTTATGATACAGGACGAATTGTTTTTTTTTTAAAATAAGAATTATTGTTCAATCTTACTTGTTAAAGGTAATCCCACGCGATCTGGTGTCAATACTGCGCCGTAAGCTGCACAACATACTGCATAGCTTGCTCTCCCGTTGACTCCTATGCTAGACTAGAGTGAGGACCCCCTACCAATATGGCGGCGACGCTGGGTTACGTTCCAGCACGTCATGAGGCGTCTATGTATATATGTCTATGGAATAACCGAGTTGCATAGCGCACCTTTAAGCTAATTTTAGCCTCAGGCAAAACAGTCAGTTTACTATAGTCATGGACAGTCCAGGGGGTGTAGTGGTACAACAGTCAATAGGTGGGTAAACTATGAATTCTGTGATCAAGGTAAGGCGACCACGACATACCGGTAAAAATGATATTCAGAATATGAGTTTATTTATTTGTAGAATGAAGTAAACAACCAGTAGTACAACAGTGAAATTACAAACTGCATCTAGTGTGGAATTCTCAACCGCAATGTATGTGTATGGGGAGCATGACTCTCAAACAAATTACTAAGCTTAACGACTATAAATCACATCACTTAGATATTTAAATGTGAGTGACAGTAGAAGAAGCTGAAAATGTTGATGTAAAGTGACGAGGGTTAGGGTTAGCACTTAACAAATTGCTCTCTACGCTTTACTTTCCCGTGTTGGACCTTCCCTTTGAGGTCCTTGGTGACGTACTTGAGCAGCGCCGCCATCACCCCCTGCTGGAGGCTGGTGTTGTCCATCACCATGGCGACCAGCTGTGCCCCGTCCATCCAGTCCAGATTCCCCAGGACGGCCATGACGTCGCCATAGAGTTTCCTCTGCTGGCTGGGAGTCAGCTCTGTCAGGACCTGAGGCAGGGGCTTGAACTGGCCGGCGGTCGCCCAGCAGCCCACCAAGACCCCCCACCGCACCACCTTCAGCAGGGAGCAGATTTTATGTATTCTCTCGAG
>JAOPHQ010004343.1:0-30000 GCA_030340625.1 Merluccius polli
GGGATAACTGAATTTGGTCATTCTCTAGTAAACAGTTTTTAATGACTCATTTCCTTAAATGAGTCCTTCAGGCCAGATAAGACCACTTAGATAAGGCCACTTAGATAAGACCACTTAGATAAGACCACTTAGATAAGGCCACTTAGATAAGACCACTTAGATAAGGCCACTTAGATAAGACCACTTAGATAAGACCACTTAGATAAGTTCACTTAGATAAGACCACTTAGATAAGACCACTTAGATAAGTTCACTTAGATAAGATCACTTAGATAAGGTCACTTAGATAAGATCACTTAGATAAGACCACTTAGATAAGATCACTCAGATAAGATCACTTAGATAAGATCACTTAGATAAGATCACTTAGATAAGGTCACTTAGATAAGATCACTTAGATAAGACCACTTAGATAAGGCCACTTAGATAAGACCACTTAGATAAGGCCACTTAGATAAGACCACTTAGATAAGACCACTTAGATAAGTTCACTTAGATAAGACCACTTAGATAAGACCACTTAGATAAGTTCACTTAGATAAGATCACTTAGATAAGGTCACTTAGATAAGATCACTTAGATAAGACCACTTAGATAAGATCACTCAGATAAGATCACTTAGATAAGATCACTTAGATAAGATCACTTAGATAAGGTCACTTAGATAAGATCACTTAGATAAGGTCACTTAGATAAGATCACTTAGATAAGGCCACTTAGATAAGATCACTTAGATAAGGTCACTTAGATAAGGTCACTTAGATAAGATCACTTAGATAAGGTCACTTAGATAAGGCCACTTAGATAAGATCACTTAGATAAGATCACTTAGATAAGGTCACTTAGATAAGGTCACTTAGATAAGGTCACTTAGATAAGATCACTCAGATAAGATCACTTAGATAAGGCCACTTAGATAAGATCACTTAGATAAGATCACTTAGATAAGATCACTTAGATAAGGTCACTTAGATAAGGTCACTTAGATAAGGTCACTTAGATAAGGCCACTTAGATAAGATCACTTAGATAAGATCACTTAGATAAGGTCACTTAGATAAGGTCACTTAGATAAGGTCACTTAGATAAGGTCACTTAGATAAGGCCACTTAGATAAGATCACTTAGATAAGATCACTTAGATAAGGTCACTTAGATAAGGCCACTTAGATAAGATCACTTAGATAAGATCACTTAGATAAGGTCACTTAGATAAGGTCACTTAGATAAGGTCACTTAGATAAGGCCACTTAGATAAGATCACTTAGATAAGATCACTTAGATAAGGTCACTTAGATAAGGCCACTTAGATAAGATCACTTAGATAAGATCACTTAGATAAGGTCACTTAGATAAGGCCACTTAGATAAGATCACTTAGATAAGATCACTTAGATAAGATCACTTAGATAAGATCACTTAGATAAGATCACTTAGATAAGTGTTAATCCCAACCTCAGTGGAAGTCCTCAGCTCTCGTCTCTCTTGCAGGACCAGAACTTGGGGAACTGGCAGGTGAAGCGTCAGGTGGGCTCCGCTCCTCCAATCGCCTTCAAGTTCCCCGCAAAGTTCACCCTGAAGGCCGGCCAGAGAGTGACGGTAGGATACCATCACACCGTGTCGTTAACACGTTGCCATGGTCACCGTTACGGACACCCTAACGACCGTTTTCCTTTTTCCCTCGGCGGTTGAAGATCTGGTCCTCAACGGCCGGCGAGGCCAACAACCCTCCGACTGACCTGGTGTGGAAGACCCAGACCACCTGGGGGACCGGAGACCACTTCCAGACCACCTTGATCAACGCCAACGGAGAGGTCTTTCATAGAGAGTCTCACTCTTAAACCCATAACATCATCAGTCAAACAAAAGCCTCAGTAACCTTGGCAACCATACGTGATGCAGACTGCTGTGCAGTGCTATAGCCATGAAGCTAAGAGACTACAAACTGAGCTCATTCATACACTGTTGGATCTCCCAGGAGGAGTATCTCCTCACGCCGTCACGTGTTTGGTAAACGTCCTCTTCCTGTTTCCATCCAGGAAATGGCGATGAGGAAGGTCACCCGCACGCAGTTTGAAGATGAGGATGAGGACATGGTGAGAATCGAGTGATCGAGTGAACTTTACGTACGACCAGAATCACCGTTAGCTCAAACGGCGTCTCCTCTCGTCCCCCAGGTGGCCCACAGCACCTGCGCCGACGGCGAGTACAACCTGCGCAGCCGGACGGTGGTCTGCGGATCCTGCGGACTGTCGCCAGAGAAGTCCTCCAACTGCTCAGTGACCGCTGCGTCGCGCTCCTTCCGCAGCGGGGGGCTCTCTGAGGGCCTGCTGCCCCACTCCTACCTGGTCAGCAGCAGCGGCCCGCGCAAGGTGGGTTACCTGTCTCACTGTTGGTGGACGGACCTGTCTCACTGTTGGTGGACGAACCTGTCTCACTGTTGGTGGACGAACCTGTCTTACTGTTGGTGCACGAACCTGTCTCACTGTTGGTGCACGAACCTGTCTTACTGTTGGTGGACGAACCTGTCTCACTGTTGGTGGACGAACCTGTCTCACTGTTGATGGCGTGGTATTATAGAGGACGAACCTGTCTCACTGTTGGTGGACGAACCTGTCTCACTGTTGATGGCGTGGTATTATAGAGGACGAACCTGTCTCACTGTTGGTGGACGAACCTGTCTTACTGTTGGTGGACGAACCTGTCTCACTGTTGGTGGACGAACCTGTCTCACTGTTGGTGGACGAACCTGTCTCACTGTTGGTGGACGAACCTGTCTCACTGTTGGTGGACGAACCTGTCTCACTGTTGGTGGACGAACCTGTCTCACTGTTGGTGGACGAACCTGTCTCACTGTTGATGGACGAACCTGTCTCACTGTTGGTGGACGAACCTGTCTCACTGTTGGTGGACGAACCTGTCTCACTGTTGATGGACGAACCTGTCTCACTGTTGGTGGACGAACCTGTCTCACTGTTGATGGACGAACCTGTCTTACTGTTGGTGGACGAACCTGTCTTACTGTTGATGGCGTGGTATTATAGAGGACGAACCTGTCTTACTGTTGGTGGACGAACCTGTCTCACTGTTGGTGGACGAACCTGTCTTACTGTTGGTGGACGAACCTGTCTCACTGTTGGTGGACGAACCTGTCTCACTGTTGGTGGACGAACCTGTCTCACTGTTGGTGGCGTGGTATTATAGAGGATGAACCTGTCTTACTGTTGGTGGCGTGGTAGAGGACGAACCTGTCTCACTGTTGGTGGCGTGGTATTATTGAGGACGAACCTGTCTTACTGTTGGTGGCGTGGTATTATTGAGGACGAACCTGTCTTACTGTTGATGGCGTGGTATTATTGAGGATGAACCTGTCTTACTGTTGGTGGCGTGGTATTATTGAGGATGAACCTGTCTTACTGTTGGTGGCGTGGTATTATTGAGGACGAACCTGTCTTACTGTTGATGGCGTGGTATTATAGAGGATGAACCTGTCTTACTGTTGATGGCGTGGTATTATTGAGGATGAACCTGTCTTACTGTTGATGGCGTGGTATTATAGAGGATGAACCTGTCTTACTGTTGATGGCGTGGTATTATTGAGGACGAACCTGTCTTACTGTTGATGGCGTGGTATTATTGAGGACAAACCTGTCTTACTGTTGGTGGCGTGGTATTATTGAGGACAAACCTGTCTTACTGTTGGTGGCGTGGTATTATTGAGGACAAACCTGTCTTACTGTTGGTGGCGTGGTATTATTGAGGACGAACCTGTCTTACTGTTGGTGGACGAACCTGTCTTACTGTTGGTGGACGGACCTGTCTTACTGTTGGTGGACGGACCTGTCTCACTGTTGGTGGACGAACCTGTCTCACTGTTGGTGGACGAACCTGTCTCACTGTTGGTGGACGGACCTGTCTCACTGTTGGTGGACGAACCTGTCTCACTGTTGGTGGACAAACCTGTCTTACTGTTGGTGGACGAACCTGTCTCACTGTTGATGGCGTGGTATTATAGAGGACGAACCTGTCTCACTGTTGGTGGACGAACCTGTCTTACTGTTGGTGGACGGACCTGTCTCACTGTTGGTGGACGAACCTGTCTCACTGTTGGTGGACGAACCTGTCTCACTGTTGGTGGACGAACCTGTCTCACTGTTGGTGGACAAACCTGTCTTACTGTTGGTGGACGAACCTGTCTCACTGTTGATGGCGTGGTATTATAGAGGACGAACCTGTCTCACTGTTGGTGGACGAACCTGTCTTACTGTTGGTGGACGGACCTGTCTCACTGTTGGTGGACGAACCTGTCTCACTGTTGGTGGACAAACCTGTCTTACTGTTGGTGGACGAACCTGTCTCACTGTTGATGGCGTGGTATTATAGAGGACGAACCTGTCTCACTGTTGGTGGACGAACCTGTCTTACTGTTGGTGGACGAACCTGTCTTACTGTTGGTGGACGGACCTGTCTTACTGTTGGTGGACGGACCTGTCTCACTGTTGGTGGACGAACCTGTCTCACTGTTGGTGGACGAACCTGTCTCACTGTTGGTGGACGAACCTGTCTCACTGTTGATGGACGAACCTGTCTCACTGTTGGTGGACGAACCTGTCTCACTGTTGGTGGACGAACCTGTCTCACTGTTGATGGCGTGGTATTATAGAGGACGAACCTGTCTCACTGTTGGTGGACGAACCTGTCTCACTGTTGATGGCGTGGTATTATAGAGGACGAACCTGTCTCACTGTTGGTGGACGAACCTGTCTTACTGTTGGTGGACGAACCTGTCTCACTGTTGGTGGACGAACCTGTCTCACTGTTGGTGGACGAACCTGTCTCACTGTTGGTGGACGAACCTGTCTCACTGTTGGTGGACGAACCTGTCTCACTGTTGGTGGACGAACCTGTCTCACTGTTGGTGGACGAACCTGTCTCACTGTTGGTGGACGAACCTGTCTCACTGTTGATGGACGAACCTGTCTCACTGTTGGTGGACGAACCTGTCTCACTGTTGGTGGACGAACCTGTCTCACTGTTGATGGACGAACCTGTCTCACTGTTGGTGGACGAACCTGTCTCACTGTTGATGGACGAACCTGTCTTACTGTTGGTGGACGAACCTGTCTTACTGTTGATGGCGTGGTATTATAGAGGACGAACCTGTCTTACTGTTGGTGGACGAACCTGTCTCACTGTTGGTGGACGAACCTGTCTTACTGTTGGTGGACGAACCTGTCTTACTGTTGGTGGACGAACCTGTCTCACTGTTGGTGGACGAACCTGTCTCACTGTTGGTGGACGAACCTGTCTCACTGTTGGTGGCGTGGTATTATAGAGGATGAACCTGTCTTACTGTTGGTGGCGTGGTAGAGGACGAACCTGTCTCACTGTTGGTGGCGTGGTATTATTGAGGACGAACCTGTCTTACTGTTGGTGGCGTGGTATTATTGAGGACGAACCTGTCTTACTGTTGATGGCGTGGTATTATTGAGGATGAACCTGTCTTACTGTTGGTGGCGTGGTATTATTGAGGATGAACCTGTCTTACTGTTGGTGGCGTGGTATTATTGAGGACGAACCTGTCTTACTGTTGATGGCGTGGTATTATTGAGGATGAACCTGTCTTACTGTTGATGGCGTGGTATTATAGAGGACGAACCTGTCTTACTGTTGATGGCGTGGTATTATAGAGGATGAACCTGTCTTACTGTTGATGGCGTGGTATTATTGAGGATGAACCTGTCTTACTGTTGATGGCGTGGTATTATAGAGGATGAACCTGTCTTACTGTTGATGGCGTGGTATTATTGAGGACGAACCTGTCTTACTGTTGATGGCGTGGTATTATTGAGGACAAACCTGTCTTACTGTTGGTGGCGTGGTATTATTGAGGACAAACCTGTCTTACTGTTGGTGGCGTGGTATTATTGAGGACAAACCTGTCTTACTGTTGGTGGCGTGGTATTATTGAGGACGAACCTGTCTTACTGTTGGTGGACGAACCTGTCTTACTGTTGGTGGACGGACCTGTCTTACTGTTGGTGGACGGACCTGTCTCACTGTTGGTGGACGAACCTGTCTCACTGTTGGTGGACGAACCTGTCTCACTGTTGGTGGACGGACCTGTCTCACTGTTGGTGGACGAACCTGTCTCACTGTTGGTGGACAAACCTGTCTTACTGTTGGTGGACGAACCTGTCTCACTGTTGATGGCGTGGTATTATAGAGGACGAACCTGTCTCACTGTTGGTGGACGAACCTGTCTTACTGTTGGTGGACGGACCTGTCTCACTGTTGGTGGACGAACCTGTCTCACTGTTGGTGGACGAACCTGTCTCACTGTTGGTGGACGAACCTGTCTCACTGTTGGTGGACAAACCTGTCTTACTGTTGGTGGACGAACCTGTCTCACTGTTGATGGCGTGGTATTATAGAGGACGAACCTGTCTCACTGTTGGTGGACGAACCTGTCTTACTGTTGGTGGACGGACCTGTCTCACTGTTGGTGGACGAACCTGTCTCACTGTTGGTGGACAAACCTGTCTTACTGTTGGTGGACGAACCTGTCTCACTGTTGATGGCGTGGTATTATAGAGGACGAACCTGTCTCACTGTTGGTGGACGAACCTGTCTTACTGTTGGTGGACGAACCTGTCTTACTGTTGGTGGACGGACCTGTCTTACTGTTGGTGGACGGACCTGTCTCACTGTTGGTGGACGAACCTGTCTCACTGTTGGTGGACGAACCTGTCTCACTGTTGGTGGACGAACCTGTCTCACTGTTGATGGACGAACCTGTCTCACTGTTGGTGGACGAACCTGTCTCACTGTTGGTGGACGAACCTGTCTCACTGTTGATGGCGTGGTATTATAGAGGACGAACCTGTCTCACTGTTGGTGGACGAACCTGTCTCACTGTTGATGGCGTGGTATTATAGAGGACGAACCTGTCTCACTGTTGGTGGACGAACCTGTCTTACTGTTGGTGGACGAACCTGTCTCACTGTTGGTGGACGAACCTGTCTCACTGTTGGTGGACGAACCTGTCTCACTGTTGGTGGACGAACCTGTCTCACTGTTGGTGGACGAACCTGTCTCACTGTTGGTGGACGAACCTGTCTCACTGTTGGTGGACGAACCTGTCTCACTGTTGATGGACGAACCTGTCTCACTGTTGGTGGACGAACCTGTCTCACTGTTGGTGGACGAACCTGTCTCACTGTTGATGGACGAACCTGTCTCACTGTTGGTGGACGAACCTGTCTCACTGTTGATGGACGAACCTGTCTTACTGTTGGTGGACGAACCTGTCTTACTGTTGATGGCGTGGTATTATAGAGGACGAACCTGTCTTACTGTTGGTGGACGAACCTGTCTCACTGTTGGTGGACGAACCTGTCTTACTGTTGGTGGACGAACCTGTCTTACTGTTGGTGGACGAACCTGTCTCACTGTTGGTGGACGAACCTGTCTCACTGTTGGTGGACGAACCTGTCTCACTGTTGGTGGCGTGGTATTATAGAGGATGAACCTGTCTTACTGTTGGTGGCGTGGTAGAGGACGAACCTGTCTCACTGTTGGTGGCGTGGTATTATTGAGGACGAACCTGTCTTACTGTTGGTGGCGTGGTATTATTGAGGACGAACCTGTCTTACTGTTGGTGGCGTGGTATTATTGAGGACGAACCTGTCTTACTGTTGGTGGCGTGGTATTATTGAGGACGAACCTGTCTTACTGTTGATGGCGTGGTATTATAGAGGATGAACCTGTCTTACTGTTGGTGGCGTGGTATTATTGAGGACGAACCTGTCTTACTGTTGGTGGCGTGGTATTATAGAGGACGAACCTGTCTTACTGTTGGTGGCGTGGTATTATTGAGGACGAACCTGTCTTACTGTTGATGGCGTGGTATTATAGAGGACGAACCTGTCTTACTGTTGATGGCGTGGTATTATTGAGGACGAACCTGTCTTACTGTTGGTGGCGTGGTATTATAGAGGACGAACCTGTCTTACTGTTGGTGGCGTGGTATTATTGAGGACGAACCTGTCTTACTGTTGGTGGCGTGGTATTATTGAGGACGAACCTGTCTTACTGTTGATGGCGTGGTATTATTGAGGACGAACCTGTCTTACTGTTGATGGCGTGGTATTATTGAGGACAAACCTGTCTTACTGTTGGTGGCGTGGTATTATTGAGGACGAACCTGTCTTACTGTTGATGGCGTGGTATTATTGAGGACGAACCTGTCTTACTGTTGATGGCGTGGTATTATTGAGGACGAACCTGTCTTACTGTTGATGGCGTGGTATTATTGAGGACGAACCTGTCTTACTGTTGGTGGCGTGGTATTGTGGGAGGAGCCTGTCTTACTGTTGGTGGCGTGGTATTGTGGGAGGAGCCTGTCTTACTGTTGGTGGCGTGGTATTATTGAGGACAAACCTGTCTTACTGTTGATGGCGTGGTATTATAGAGGACGAACCTGTCTTACTGTTGGTGGCGTGGTATTGTGGGAGGAGCCTGTCTTACTGTTGGTGGCGTGGTATTGTGGGAGGAGCCTGTCTTACTGTTGGTGGCGTGGTATTGTGGGAGGAGCCTGTCTTACTGTTGGTGGCGTGGTATTGTGGGAGGAGCCTGTCTTACTGTTGGTGGCGTGGTATTGTGGGAGGAGCCTGTCTTACTGTTGGTGGCGTGGTATTATTGAGGACGAACCTGTCTTACTGTTGATGGCGTGGTATTGTGGGAGGAGCCTGTCTTACTGTTGGTGGCGTGGTATTGTGGGAGGAGCCTGTCTTACTGTTGGTGGCGTGGTATTGTGGGAGGAGCCTATTCCCAACCACTGACTTTGCTGTTGTTTTTTTCCGTTGCTCAGGGCGGAGTCAGAGTGGAGAACTGTCCAATCATGTGAGCCGTGGGACCGCAGCATCAGCACCTCCAGAGATGAAGAGACCTTTTTTTAATCTGTCAGTGTATACCTTAACAGCGTTTCCTATTATCCTGTGTGTGACTGAGGACATAATGTTCTTCCTGTTGTGTTTTAGGAAGTGGGATCAGCTTCAGTCTGCGGCCGCTCTTATTTCCTTCTACTTTGATACGTAGTTAATACTATTTTTGTATTCCTTTGTATACCAAATGAGGGTTAGTATGTATAATGTAGGATGAGGTGGTGGTGGTTAGTAGATGTTGTTTGTACTGTAGCTTGAGGGCAAGCTAGTTAGTAGTGTTAGTAGATTACCCTCTGACCTGCATGTTACTTAAGGGTTAACTCTTCTAACCCGTTTTTATTTCCCTAACCCTGTAAACAACAGGAAGACTATTTTCAGGGGCTCATTCAAAATCAACTTGAATTATGTGATGGCGTCCACTTCTCGCCCAGTAGAATATTTTTTTGGACAATAAAAACATTTTTCATTAAATATTTGTATCCTGGACTCTATTTGAGTAAGTAGTTGAAACATTATCTTTATTAAGTGTGAGTGGGTAATAAACTATACATTTGTAAATAAGATATTTAGCAAGAATAATGATGCAGTTATTCACTAGATCCTCCAAAACTATGGAGGACTAAACATGACTTAAGTATAAATAAATAAATAAATGCATAAATAAATGCATAAATAAATAAATACGTAAATAAATGCATAAATAAATAAATGCGTAAATAAATGCATAAATAAATAAATGCATAAATAAATAAATGCATAAATAAATAAATGCATAAATAAATGTATAAATAAATAAATAAAAGAATGAATAAAAGAATAAATAAACGCTTTATATTTATTTCTACATTTCTACATTTATTTATTCCTGTATTTGTGTCCATATGTAAATGAGGTAGGAGGTCCTAACCTCAGTCAACAGCATGATTGGTCAAATCGGAGAGCCAGACAAAAGCAAACTGGCAGACCTGCTGCGGGATGAGGCTGACCGGAGGCCGCTGGCAGACCTGCGGGATGAGGCTGACCGGAGGCCGCTGGCAGACCTGCTGCGGGATGAGGCTGACCGGAGGCCGCTGGCAGACCTGCGGGATGAGGCTGACCGGAGGCCGCTGGCAGACCTGCGGGATGAGGCCGACCGGAGGCCGCTGGCAGACCTGCTGCGGGATGAGGCTGACCGGAGGCCGCTGGCAGACCTGCGGGATGAGGCTGACCGGAGGCCGCTGGCAGACCTGCTGCGGGATGAGGCCGACCGGAGGCCGCTGGCAGACCTGCGGGATGAGGCCGACCGGAGGCCGCTGGCAGACCTGCGGGATGAGGCTGACCGGAGGCCGCTGGCAGACATGCGGGATGAGGCTGACCGGAGGCCGCTGGCAGACCTGCGGGATGAGGCTGACCGGAGGCCGCTGGCAGACATGCGGGATGAGGCTGACCGGAGGCCGCTGGCAGACCTGCGGGATGAGGCTGACCATACATAAGAAACAAATGTCTGCAGCTAACGATTAGCTGAGCGGGCGAGCTGCTAGCTCCGTCAGTAAGGCAGAACTAGTCGACCCGAATCGAGCGCACTAACCAATCATGCTGTTGACTGAGGTTAGGACCTCCTACCTCATTTACATATGGACACAGAAATACAGAAATAAATAAACGTAGAAATAGAAATAAATATAAAGCATTTATTATTTTATTCATTCTTTTATTTATTTATACATTTATTTATGCATTTATTTACGCATTTATTTATTTATTCCTGTATTTATTTATACATTTATTCATGCATTTATTTATTTATTTATGCATTTATTTACGTATTTATTTATTTATTTCAGCATTTATTCATACATTTATTTATGCATTGATTGATTGATTGATTTATACTTAAGTCATGTTTAGTCCTCCATACAAAACTACTCAAAATAAAACAGTGAAGTAATAAAAGAAATGTCCATCAAAATGTAATCTTTGATTTAAGACATACTATTGTTTCAAACTAAAAATAATAATTACATTTAAATACGGTGTGGGTTGTATGGAAAATCAAATATATAAATCAATTTGTGATACGTGTGCCGAGCTAGAGCTCAGAGCTTTATTTTGAAAAGAAAAAAGCTTTTATTGTGAAAGTAAATAAACCAGGAAGTGGTCTACGGCTGGCGATCACAACAGTGCTCTGCAGCGCTGTCTGTTTTGTGCGTTTCTTGATTTAACTTGATTTAACTTGATTTAACAAGTAGGCTGTTTTAATTCACAGTGTATAATAGCTCCCAGGTAGAGATTTGGTGAGTCATTTATCACAAATATCAAATGCAGTCCCTCATTCACTGAACTTTACGTGTTGTTTACATTATGAACTCAACGACATTTAACACAGAAAGCTGTTTATATAATGCACATTAAACATATAACACTCTTATATGTTTAAAGTGCGTTTATATAATGCACTTTAAACATATAAGACTCTTATATGTTTAATGTGCTTTTATATAATGCACTTTAAACATATAAGACTCTTATATGTTTAATGTGCTTTTATATAATGCACTTTAAACATATAAGACTCTTATATGTTTAAAGTGCGTTTATATAATGCACTTTAAACATATAAGAGTCTTATATGTTTAATGTGCGTTTATATAATGCACTTTAAACATATAAGAGTCTTATATGTTTAATGTGCGTTTATATAATGCACTTTAAACATATAAGAGTATAAGGTTCAGAAAACCAACTGGTTTACATGAAAACGTATTAGTGTGGATTTATCCTTGGGTTAACCCTATCACTAACACTATCACTATAGGGTTAGTGGTAGTGTTATCACTAACCCTATGAAAGGGTTAGTGTTAACACTAACACTAACCCTTTCACTAACCCTGTCTCTATAGGCTAACCCTTTCATAGGGTTAGTGGGGTTAACCCTATCACTAACCCTATAGAGAGGGTTAACCCTCACCCTCTGCGTGTCCCCAGGGGTCCGGATGTTGAGCGTTCGCGGCGCGCTGCTTGGGATTGGCCTCCTGGTGACGTCGAGCGGCGCCGCGGCCCAGAGAGGAGCGGCGTGTCCTCCCAGCATGCACCACACTCCACCACCTCCCAGCATGCACCACACTCCACCACCTCCCAGCATGCACCACACTCCACCACCTCCCAGCATGCACCACACTCCACCACCTCCCAGCATGCACCACACTCAGCGTCTCAGTGGTGCACCTGCGTCTAGTATGGAACCCATCAAATACCTCGGGTAAAACCTGCTACTAACCCTATCACTATGGCCTAACCCTTTCATAGGGTTAGTGGGGTTAACACTAACCCTATCTCTATAGGCTAACCCTTTCATAGGGTTAGTGGGGTTAACAATAACCCTATCACTAACCCTATCTCTATAGGCTAACCCTTTCATAGGGTTAGTAGGGTTAACACTAACCCTATCTCTATAGGCTAACCCTTTCATAAGGTTAGTGGGGTTAACACTAACCCTATCACTAACCCTATCTCTATAGGCTAACCCTTTCATAGGGTTAGTAGGGTTAACACTAACCCTATCTCTATAGGCTAACCCTTTCATAGGGTTAGTGGGGTTAACAATAACCCTATCACTAACCCTATCTCTATAGGCTAACCCTTTCATAGGGTTAGTGGGGTTAACACTAACCCTATCTCTATAGGCTAACCCTTTCATAGGGTTAGTGGGGTTAACACTAACCCTATCTCTATAGGCTAACCCTTTCATAAGGTTAGTGGGGTTAACACTAACCCTATCACTAACCCTATCTCTATAGGCTAACCCTTTCATAGGGTTAGTGGGGTTAACACTAACCCTATCTCTATAGGCTAACCCTTTCATAGGGTTAGTGGGGTTAACACTAACCCTATCACTAACCCTATCTCTATAGGCTAACCCTTTCATAGGGTTAGTGGGGTTAACACTAACCCTATCACTAACCCTATCTCTATAGGCTAACCCTTTCATAGGGTTAGTGGGGTTAACACTAACCCTATCTCTATAGGCTAACCCTTTCATAGGGTTAGTGGGGTTAACACTAACCCTATCACTAACCCTATCTCTATAGGCTAACCCTTTCATAGGGTTAGTGGGGTTAACAATAACCCTATCACTAACCCTATCTCTATAGGCTAACCCTTTCATAGGGTTAGTAGGGTTAACACTAACCCTATCTCTATAGGCTAACCCTTTCATAAGGTTAGTGGGGTTAACACTAACCCTATCTCTATAGGCTAACCCTTTCATAGGGTTAGTGGGGTTAACACTAACCCTATCTCTATAGGCTAACCCTTTCATAGGGTTAGTGGGGTTAACAATAACCCTATCACTAACCCTATCTCTATAGGCTAACCCTTTCATAGGGTTAGTGGGGTTAACACTAACCCTATCTCTATAGGGTAACCCTTTCATAGGGTTAGTGGGGTTAACACTAACCCTATCTCTATAGGCTAATCCTTTCATAGGGTTAGTGGGGTTAACACTAACCCTATCTCTATAGGCTAACCCTTTCATAGGGTTAGTAGGGTTAACACTAACCCTATCTCTAACCCTATCTCTATAGGCTAACCCTTTCATAGGGTTAGTGGGGTTAACACTAACCCTATCACTAACCCTATCTCTATAGGCTAACCCTTTCATAGGGTTAGTGGGGTTAACACTAACCCTATCACTAACCCTATCTCTATAGGCTAACCCTTTCATAGGGTTAGTGGGGTTAACCCTAACCCTAACCCTATCTCTATAGGCTAACCCTTTCATAGGGTTAGTGGGGTTAACACTAACCCTATCTCTATAGGGTAACCCTTTCATAGGGTTAGTGGGGTTAACACTAACCCTATCTCTATAGGCTAACCCTTTCATAGGGTTAGTGTTAGGGTTAACACTAACCCTATCTCTATAGGGTAACCCTTTCATAGGGTTAGTGACAGGGTTAACACTAACCCTATCTCTATAGGCTAACCCTATCATAGGGTTAGTGACAGGGTTAACACTAACCCTAACCAGGACCAGCGCTGAATACAAAGTGTTAGGGTTAGGTTTAGGGTTAGTGTTAGGGTTAGGTTTAGGGTTAGTGTTAGGGTTAGGGTTAGGGTTAACCTCCCAGGATAGGGTTAGGGTTAGGGTTAGGGTTAGGGTTAGGGTTAGGGTTAGAGGGTTAGGGTTAGGGTTAGGGTTAGGGTTAGGGTTAACCTCCCAGGAAACCCATAGACACACAGATGTGTTCTGTGTGTGTGTGCTGGCTGACCGGGGGGGCGGGTTGTGGATTGGTTGTTGATTGGTTGTTGATTGGTTGTTGCTGTGATTGACAGGCAGGAGGAAGCGCAGGACATCGACCGGCAGCTGTTCTCTGAGTTCGGGTTCAGTGTGGACCAGCTGATGGAGCTGGCCGGCCTCAGCTGTGCCACCGCCGTCTCCAGGGTGAGGCTGTCTGGCGCTGTGGACTCTTAAAGTGACAGTATCCGTATTTAGTATTTAGTATTTAGTCATTTAGTATTTAGTATTTAGTCATTTAGTATTTAGTATTTAGTATTTAGTCATTTAGTATTTAGTATTTAGTATTTAGTATTTAGTCATTTAGTATTTAGTATTTAGTATTTAGTATTTAGTCATTTAGTATTTAGTCATTTAGTATTTAGTCATTTAGTATTTAGTATTTAGTCATTTAGTATTTAGTCATTTAGTATTTAGTCATTTAGTATTTAGTATTTAGTATTTAGTATTTAGTATTTAGTCATTTAGTATTTAGTCATTTAGTATTTAGTATTTAGTATTTAGTCATTTAGTATTTAGTATTTAGTATTTAGTCATTTAGTATTTAGTATTTAGTCATTTAGTATTTAGTATTTAGTATTTAGTATTTAGTCATTTAGTATTTAGTATTTAGTATTTAGTCATTTAGTATTTAGTCATTTAGTATTTAGTATTTAGTCATTTAGTATTTAGTCATTTAGTATTTAGTCATTTAGTATTTAGTATTTAGTCATTTAGTATTTAGTATTTAGCAGATGCATTGGCTCAGTAGTCGCTGTGGAACATCTGACAGATAAGATGGAGTCAGGAGGGATGACCTCTGACCTCTGACAGGAGATGTGTATTATTGATCCTTCAAGATTTGATTTGCAAACACTCAAGATCTGTCTGTTTGGTCGACTATCTGTCTATTTATCTGTCTATCTAGCTACATGTCTGTCTGCCTGTATCTATCTGTCTGTCCCTCTGTCTTTATGTGTCCGTCTGTCTGTAACGTGTCCTCTGCAGGCCTACCCACTCAGCTCCCTGGTGAAGACCAGACCCTCCCTGAAGACCAGACCCTCCCTGCTGGTGGTCTGTGGTCCGGGGAACAACGGAGGAGACGGGCTGGTCTGCGCCCGCCACCTCAAACTCTTTGTGAGTGGCTCCTCGAAAAACCTCTTACTATATAAAATATGAGCATATAGTATTATTATTATTAATGTAATAATAGTACTATATACATATGGTAGTGTTATTATTAATAATACTACTATATACTATATAAAATATGAGCATATAGTATTATTATTATTAATGTAATAATAATACTATATACATATAGTAGTGTTATTATTAATAATACTACTATATACTATATAAAATATGAGCATATAGTATTATTATTATTAATGTAATAATAGTACTATATACATATAGTAGTGTTATTATTAATAATACTACTATATACTATATAAAATATGAGCATATAGTATTATTATTATTAATGTAATAATAGTACTATATACATATAGTAGTAGTATTATTAATAATACTACTATATACTATATAAAATATGAGTATATAGTATTATTATTATTAATGTAATAATAGTACTATATACATATAGTAGTGTTATTATTATTAATAATACTACTATATATTATATAAAATATGAGCATATAGTATTATTATTATTAATGTAATAATAGTACTATATACATATAGTAGTGTTATTATTAATAATACTACTATATATTATATAAAATATGAGCATATAGTATTATTATTATTAATGTAATAATAATACTATATACATATAGTCGTATTATTATTAATAATACTACTATATACTATATAAAATATGAGCATATAGTATTATTATTATTAATGTAATAATAATACTATATACATATAGTAGTGTTATTATTAATAATAATACTACTATATACTATATAAAATATGAGCATATAGTATTATTATTATTACTAGTAATATAATAATAATACTATATACATATAGTAGTATTATTATTAATAATAATACTATATAAAATATGGGCATATAGTATTATTATTATTAATGTAATAATAGTACTATATACATATAGTAGTGTTATTATTAATAATACTACTATATATTATATAAAATATGAGCATATAGTATTATTATTATTATTATTAATGTAATAATAATACTATATACATATAGTAGTATTATTATTAATAATAATACTACTATATGTATATTCATATGTCACTAAACATCGTCACCTGGGGAAGACACTGGGTTATATAGTCTTGGTGATATCACTAAACATCACCTGGGGAAGACACTGGGTTATATAGTCTTGGTGATGTCACTAAACATCACCTGGGGAAGACACTGGGTTATATAGTCTTGGTGATGTCACTAAACATCACCTGGGGAAGACACTGGGTTATATAGTCTTGGTGATGTCACTAAACATCACCTGGGGAAGACACTGGGTTATATAGTCTTGGTGATGTCACTAAACATCACCTGGGGAAGACACTGGGTTATATAGTCTTGGTGATGTCACTAAACATCACCTGGGGAAGACACTGGGTTATATAGTCTTGGTGATGTACTAAACATCATCACCTGGGGAAGACACTGGGTTATATAGTCTTGGTGATGTCACTAAACATCACCTGGGGAAGACACTGGGTTATATAGTCTTGGTGATGTCACTAAACATCATCACCTGGGGAAGACACTGGGTTATATAGTCTTGGTGATGTCAATAACATCACCTGGGGAAGACACTGGGTTATATAGTCTTGGTGATGTACTAAACATCATCACCTGGGGAACACACTGGGTTAAATAGTCTTGGTGATGTACTAAACATCATCACCTGGGGAACACACTGGGTTAAATAGTCTTGGTGATGTACTAAACATCATCACCTGGGGAACACACTGGGTTAAATAGTCTTGGTGATGTACTAAACATCATCACCTGGGGAACACACTGGGTTGTGTTTACGTCTCTAAACCAATAAAACGCATGAGGGTCAGTTTCACCAACAGTCAGTTTCTCCAACAGTCAGTTAACAGTCAGTTTCTCCAACAGTCAGTTTCTCCAACAGTCAGTTAACAGTCAGTTTCTCCAACAGTCAGTTAACAGTCAGTTTCTCCAACAGTCAGTTTCTCCAACAGTCAGTTAACAGTCAGTTAACAGTCAGTTTCTCCAACAGTCAGTTTCTCCAACAGTCAGTTAACAGTCAGTTAACAGTCAGTTTCTCCAACAGTCAGTTAACAGTCAGTTAACAGTCAGTTTCTCCAACAGTCAGTTAACAGTCAGTTAACAGTCAGTTTGGGTTTTTTGCTGCACCTGAATGTGTTTTTTTTATCCAATGTCAGCTAAAAACGCTATGTGGGATAATTTGCTGCGCTCAACATTTTAAACTCTTTGCAAGCATCTCATAAAGGTCATTTCCAGCACACCAACGATGTTCAGTTTGAAAATAGTAATGCTATGAAAGTAATGCTATGAAGGAGCGGTGCGGTAAAGAGCAGTAAGGGGTCGCTACACGAAGCTTTGTGAATATGAGGTCAGAGATATTGTGATCTTCATTTCGATTCATCATGAAACGGTTCTGTGGTTGTTTTCACTTTTCTTTTTTTTAGTTGGGTCAAATTATTATTTAAAAATTGTTCAAGTAATCGTCTGCCCCATCTGAATACCTCCGTTACATCCACTCCCTTGATGGTGGTTAGGGTTAGGTGGAGTACATCCACTCCCTTGATGGTGGTTAGGGTTGGGGTTAGAGGGTTAGGGTTAGAGGGTTAGGGTTAGGTGGAGTACATCCACTACCTTGATGGTGGTTAGGGTTAGGTGGAGTACATCCACTCCCTTGATGGTGGTTAGGGTTAGGTGGAGTACATCCACTCCCTTGATGGTGGTTAGGGTTAGGGTTAGAGGGTTAGGGTTAGGTGGAGTTAGTGTCCTCTAATAACGGTGATGAAGACACTGACATATCAGTCTACATAGTGGATCGTATTTTCCCAAACCAACTATACTACGTACTAAACGATAATTAAATTAATAATAATAATTAATTAACGATAACTAAGTTTGATAATTACTTTGTACATTCTCATCAGTTAGGATGTTGTGTATTTCTCATTTCTGTCTTACATGTGTGTACATAGAGCTCCTGAAGCCCAGTGTTGTATAATATATATGATATAAAGTCTGTCTGCCGCAGGGCTACGAGCCGACCGTCCTCTACCCCAAGAGGCCCAACCGGCCTCTCCTCCAGGGCCTCACCACGCAGTGTGAGAAGATGGACATCCCCTTCCTGTCTGAGATGCCTGAGGTATCTGTCTCTTCATCCTCCTACTCCCTCTTCTCCTCCTCCTCCACCTCCTCCTTCACTGTCTCCTTCCTCCTTCTTCTGCTCCTTCTATTCCGCCTCCCTTTTATTCTCCTCTTTCTCCTTCTCCCCTTCTATCCCCCGTCGCCCATTCACCCCCTCCCTCCTCCATCTCCTCCCACCTCCTCCTATTCCCTCTTCTCCTCCACCACCACCTCTATCCCTCTCCTCCGCCATATCCTCCTCCCTGACCTCCCTCTCCTCCTTCAGTCTAACCCTCCACCTGTGTCTGTACTGGTGTGTCTCCAGGCGAAGGTCACGGACCAGGCCTACAACCTGGTGGTGGACGCCATCTTCGGCTTCAGCTTTGCGGGTGCGGTCAGGGAGCCCTTCGGCTCCATCCTGGAGGTCCTGAAGGACTGCACCGTGCCGGTGGCCAGCATTGACATCCCCTCAGGTGGGTCAGGACCTCCAAAGGGTCTGGTCTTTCCTGAGGGAGATCTGAACTCAGCAGGGATTCATAATATCATATGTTTTGGATCAGTTTAAATGTTATACAGTGCTGTGAGTGGAAACATCTCTCAGCAGTCTTCAGTATCTCTGTGATGTTCTTTTACTGTATGATTTAGCACAACTGACATTGGACAATGTGTAGAAAACCTAAATATTAATATTCAAACTGCATTTTTAGAACATCTTCCATTAAAATAAAATGTACCTTCTTCATGTCATATACATTTATTGTATACTTACTGTAACCCTCTTTCCGTGTTGTGCTAATGTACTGTTAAGTCATTCTGGTAACGCTTTATATTGAGGTCCTTGTAATAACCATTAATTAATAGGTAATAAGGCCCTTGTAAGTCCTTACAAGATGCTTATTAACATTATTGTGTGTTTATAAGCCTATATAAGTGTTAATAATGGCATATAATTCAGTTAATAGCAGGCTATAACACATTTATAAGCGCTTATAAGAAACGTGTTAACAGTTTGCAAATGCTGAAGAACATTAATAAAAGCCTCATGAGTATCTTATAATTGTTCATAATAGCATTACAAACACCCATAACCCATTACGACTTTGCCATGCCTTTATTAATCTTCTTTTGTTTGCTTATTGATATTGAAATATACTTTATTGCTCATCTATTATCAGTTAACTATGCACTTGTTAACAGTTAACTATGCTTTTTGCAGCTACTGGATCTAAAGCGAGAACAATGCCTTATTAAGGCTAATAAATAATGATGATAATGTTATGATGATGATGATGATGATGATGATAATGAAATATATTTCATTATGTGTTAATTACTGGTTAATGATTTTCACAACCTCCACATCTAGAATGTGGTCAAGGCTGATATAATGGGAAGAAAAAAAACCGGAAGCTGCAAAAAGCATAGTTAACTGTTAACAAGTGCATAGTTAACTAATAATAACAACGGCATAATAAAGTATATTTTATTTTAGTAAAGCAAACAAAAAAAGATTCTTAAAGGCATAATAATGCATAATAAATTATTTATTATCCTTAATAAGGCATTGTTCTCGCTTTAGATCCAGTAGCTGCAAAAAGCATAGTTAACTGTTAACAAGTGCATAGTTAACTGATAATAGATGAGCAATAAAGTATATTTTAATATCAATAAGCAAACAAAAGAAGATTAATAAAGGCATGGCAAAGTCGTAATGGGTGGGTTATGGGCGTTTGTAATGCCATTATGAACAATTATAAGATACTCATGAGGCTTTTATTAATGTTCTTCAGCATTTGCAAACTGTTAACAAGTTTCTTATAAGCGCTTATAAATGTGTTATAGCCTGCTATGAACTGTATTATAATGCCATTATTAACACTTATATAGGCTTATAAACACACAATAATGTTAATAAGCATCTTGTAAGGACTTACAAGGGCCTTATTACCTATTAATTAATGGTTATTACAAGGACCTCAATATAAAGCGTTACCGTCGTTCTTAGATGTCCGTTTTTAGGTGCATGTCATTAACAGCTGGGTCACAGTGTTAAGGTGCTCAGGGAAGCCCACAGTTGGGGCGGCGGACGTTGGGGTTGGAGCCCAGAACCTTCTGGGAGTCGAACCCTAACCACAAGCCTGTCATGTATTTGTTATGGATCCTGTATTGATCCCCAGGCTGGGACGTGGAGCGGGGCAACCCGGACGGCCTGCAGCCTGACATGCTCATCTCCCTGACGGCGCCCAAGAAGTCGGCCGCCCTCTTCAGAGGACGCTACCACTTCCTGGGGGGCCGCTTCGTCCCCCCCGCCCTGGAGGAGAGGTACGGGCTCAACCTGCCCCGGTACCCCGGGTCCGACTGTGTGCTGCAGCTGTAGTGCTCTACCAAATATGATATCAAATATTAATAGAAAATAGAGTTGTTGGATTGCAATGATTTTGTGTAGATCTACTTTATTAAGATGGAGGATAAGAGGGTAAGGATTCTTGCTGGTTTCATGGTTTCATCAGATTAACTTCCCTAATCCCAGACTGGGAATACTGGTCTGATATGTTAGGATTTTAGAAATAATAAATAAAAAAAGGTTTCTCCTGACTGTGATCTGGGTATGTCAAAGCTGGTCAGTAAATCTGCACTAATGCTTTGTCATGTGACGGGTGTTGGTGTTGGGAGGGGCTGAGGGGTTATCCGTCGCTAAGCTAATGCTAGCCCTCCAGTGCTAGCTGTCGATGCGGTGGTGATTTTATTTCACAGCCGTTTGGCAGTAGTTTGACCTCTTGTAACCCCTGAGAATCAGATCAACTAACCCGGTTTATCCCACTTTTTGTCCAGTAACCTTAAAAAATAAATAAATACAAATAAATAATACAAAATGGAACAAAGAAAACCCATTGCGTTGTTAATATTAGTATTAATATTATGTTTTTCTTTTATTGTGGTAAGGAAACATCTCCATCACATAGGGGTATTTATGGTTTTATTTAATACATGATCAGGTTTCATCAGTTCATTTCAAGACTTGTTAAACTTGAAAAGATAGTCTATTAAAGTCACATCCTAACTCCTAAACCTCCTCCTCGTATTCACATCCTTCAACCTCACAGAGTCAACCGCCTCTCTTGTAGCACTACGTACAGTTAAATACATGTAGTACTACAAACACTTTATATATTTAATATAGAAAGAGAAATATTGAATGTATATGCGCGGGGATGTTAGTTCTAATGATTAATAATGGTTGGGGTCAAAGTGCAGTACATGCTTTCATATTTTCATGAGTATTAGGATACAGCGCTGGTACCATGCGGCCTTTTACTCTCATTCTGTGTTCTGCGTAACGCAAAGAAATTCATATAGACTCGAAGAAAAGAGAAGTGTGTCTGGACGCCTCCATGCGAGTCCAAGCGTAAAAAGGGTCGTCGCTCAGGAAATGCAGTCTGTAAAAGACAAAACAATCAAATTAACTCATCGCTGTCCACAACGTTGAATTTCATCGTACATCTTACAGACATTGTATACAAACAGTTGCACTAAATATGCTAATCATTTCAAGTGTTTGTTTCTTTATTCACTATATCGTAAAACTGCACTTGTAAGTCGTTCAAGTCATAATTTGGTAAATGACATTTAAAATGTAAATTGTTTCTGGAGTCCCAGTATCCATATTTGATACGAAGAGCTATAAAACAGTCCTACCTGTGTTAGTCTCCAACCTGCACTCCAGCACAGTTATCTTTGCTCTCTGAAGCTATTGCTAAATATTCAGCATTTCTACAAAAAAAACAACGCAAACATACATGTTAGCGTACATTCACAATTCCTGACGTTAGCAGAAAGATGTTTTTAAAATAAAAACATTTAAATGAAGTACGAGCCAAAATACAAGCGGCCAGTTGAGCGATCCCAACTTTGTGACTTACAGGTGGAAGGTTTTGGTTTTTACTAGAGGGAGGAGACGGACGTTGATGGAGAAGGAGGAGAGGGTTGACAAGAAGGAAACATGACAGGAGGTAGGAAGCAGGACACACCAGATAGGAAGCAGGACACACCAGACAACAAGAGGGCAGTGCACACGCAGGAACAATGGAAGACAGAGGAGTTAGTAGAGAGACGGCAGACGAAGGTGAGGAGAACTGAGTTCACAGTGAAGAAGATGCAGATTATCGTCAACCATGAGGACAGCATGCAGGCAGCATGTACCCCGCATGTACCCCGCATGTACCCCGCATGTAACCCGCATGTACCCCGCATGTACCCCGCATGTAACCCGCATGTACCCCGCATGTACCCCGCATGTAACCCGCATGTACCCCGCATGTACCCCGCATGTACCCCGCATGTAACCCGCATGTACCCCGCATGTACCCCGCATGTAACCCGCATGTACCCCGCATGTAACCCGCATGTACCCCGCATGTACCCCGCATGTACCCCGCATGTACCCCGCATGTAACCCACATGTCCCCCACATGTCCCTTGTATGTACGCTTGGATTCATGTGTCTCTACGGCCAAAACACTTGAGGTGATGCTTGTCCCATAATATTACAGCTCATTTTGACTGGATTTGTATACTATTTGTTATAGATTCAATAAAAAATACAAGTAAATATATTTTGGTAGTTTAATGGATAGTAAGATAATGGATAGTTTAATGGCAGTACTGTCTGTTGTGCATCCAAAAATAAATGCATTCAAGTAAAGCAGCACCCGTAAGAAACGTAAAGCCAGATCCAAACTCCCTGCATCGTGCAGCTGCATGTGTGTGTGTGTGTGTGTGTGTCATATTTACGCAGCCTCTCGAAGCGCCTCCTCCCCGGCCGCAGAGATCTTCCTGTAGCAGTAAATCATCTCGATGAGCAGCCACACCTGCAGCCCGATGATGGAGACGTACATCATCACCTCCGACACGATGGACGCCGTTCCCCGGGTAGCTGGGGGGGCACAGGTCGTCTCAACCAATAGTCGCACAGGACGTCTCAACCAATAGTCGCACAGGACGTCTCAACCAATAGTCGCACAGGACGTCTCAACCAATAGTCGCACAGGACGTCTCAACCAATAGTCGCACAGGTCGTCTCAACCAATAGTCGCACAGGACGTCTCAACCAATAGTCGCACAGGACGTCTCAACCAATAGTCGCACAGGACGTCTCAACCAATAGTCGCACAGGACGTCTCAACCAATAGTCGCACAGGACGTCTCAACCAATAGTCGCACAGGACGTCTCAACCAATAGTCGCACAGGACGTCTCAACCAATAGTCGCACAGGACGTCTCAACCAATAGTCGCACAGGACGTCTCAACCAATAGTCGCACAGGACGTCTCAACCAATAGTCGCACAGGACGTCTCAACCAATAGTCGCACAGGACGTCTCAACCAATAGTCGCACAGGGAATTCACTTTGGTGGAAACCCGTGTGGCCAATGAGAGATGGCCAATATTAACGATAAATATTGGAATGGCCTATAGCAGCTTAAAAATATCGAGTTGGTATCGATCGGCCAATAGAAGCTTCTAGATCTCGGTATCAACCGCTGTTTTGTTTTTATTTATTAATCCGCACTTCCAGACCGTCGCTATGGTCACCGGGGCTTCAGAGTAATGTGTCCGAGGAGAGCAGCCCTCTCCCGGACACTCGCTAGCTTTAACCGCTGTTTTTTTCTGTTTTTTTCATACATCTTTTCTTCTCACTAACATTCAGATGTTAAAATCAAATAAAACGCCAACAGTAAAAGGGCTAACTAGGTTAGCTAGGTTAACTAGGCCAAGTCAATAGCTGTCGCCGTCAGTTCCTACCGCTGCTACCGGCTTTTCCGGCAAGCGGAAGTCAGGAGACCTGTTTTCCGGTTTGGTCACGTGACGCTCGGCGTAAAGCCTATTGCGGTTTGCAATGAGTGTAAAGCGGAGGTTTCACGTGGCCGCATATATCGGTATCGGTATCGGTAGATATCGGTATCGGAAATTAAGTGTTGAACAATATCGGTTATCGGTTATCAGTAAAAAAGCCAATATCGGACATCCCTACTTATTAACATTATGTGTATTTATTGAGTTTAACTTACCTATAATGTCATTGTTAAACCTTAACTAAGATTAATTCATACTTTATTATGCATTTATTAGCAGTTAACTATGCACTTATTAACAACTAAGCTTTTTGTGTTTCTTTAAGACTAATACAGACATTATTATGCACTTATTAACAGTTAACAATGATTTTTGCAGCTACCGCTCTAAAGCGAGAACAATGCCTTATTAGGGTTAACAAATCCTTTATTATGCACTTATTAACAGTTAAAATGTGCTTTTTGCAGCTCCCCCATCTGGAATGAACACTACATGTGGTCAAAGCATAGTTAACTGTTAATAAGTGCATGATAAGGATTTATTAACCTTAATAAGGCATTGTTCTCACTTTAGATCCGGTAGCTGCACAAAGCATTGCTAACTGTTAATAAGTGCATAGTTAACTACTACAAGAAAAGAGTTATGTTCAACTCCAAAAAATCTCAGTTGTTAATCAGTGCATAGTTAACTGCTAATAAATGCATAATAAAGTATGTATTAATGTTTATAAAGCAAGAAAAAAAGCCTAGTTAAGGTTTAACAATGACATTATAGATAAGTTAGCTGAACTCAATAAATAGACATAATAATGTTAATAAGCATATTATAAGGACTTATAAGGGCCATATTACCTTTTAACTAATGCTTATTAAGGGCCTTATTACCCGCTAAAACTAATGCTTATCAAGGGCCTTATTACTTATGAACTAATGCTTATTAAGGGCCTTATTACCTATGAACTAATGCTTATCAAGGGCCTTATTACCCGCTAAAACTAATGCTTATCAAGGGCCTTATTACCTATTTAAAAAGCATATTATATGGACTTATAAGGGCCTCTTACTTATGAACTAATGCTTATTAAGGGCCTTATTACTTATGAACTAATGCTTATTAAGGGCCTTATTACCTATGAACTAATGCTTATTAAGGGCCTTATTACCTATTTAAAAATCATATATGGACTTATAAGGGCCTTATTACCTATGAACTAATGCATATTAAGGGCCTTATTACCTATGAACTAATGCTTATTAAGGGCCTTATTACCTATGAACTAATGCTTATTAAGGGCCTTATTACCTATGAACTAATGCTTATTCTAAGGACCTTAATATAAAGCACTTTAACTCTTCGTACCTTTGGCCACGACGGTGAGGTGCACCTCCTTGCTGATGAGGGTCTTGTACTCGTAGTAATCGTAGGTGAGCAGGCGGTTCAGGAAGCAGCGGTACGTCCCGGAGTCGTTGAAGGTGACGTTGGTCAGGTAGATGGACGCGTCCTGGATGTCCTTGTTGCGCTTGCTGCCGCTCCAGTCCAGGCGGTCCTCGAAGTGGTCGCTCTTGATGGAGCCCTCGTCGTCGTAGTTGTAGATCTGGAGAGGTCCACATCATCGACATTGAAGCGTTTATTGATTGAGACCTTGTGGAGTGTGTGTGGTTGATGGCTGGTTTAAGCAGCCTCACCCGGCCCCCAGGTGAGGGTGGTCTAAGCAGCCTCACCTGGGGGCCGGGTGAGGCTGTTCTAAGCAGCCTCACCTGGGGGCCGGGTGAGGCTGGTCTAAGCAGCCTCACCTGGGGGCCGGGTGAGGCTGCACACCTGTGGTGCGTTGGGGTAATCGAGGCCCACAGGATAAACCAGCTGTCACCACACAAGAGCTTTGACATGTCAGCATTTGACATCTGCTCTGTAACATCAACTCTCCAATAAATGGCTGTACCACATCTACCTTCACACACCATCAGTGACGCTGTCGGCCCTGCAACCATCTGCTCACAAGCAGTCAGGGGTGAGCTGCCTTGCTCAAGGGCACCTCGGCACTTAGCGAAGTAGGAACCAAGGATCAGACCAGCCATTAAAAAAAACAATAGCCGAATATAATTATATACTCAAGGCAAGAGCAGTTTGTGTGTCCATTAGGCTCACGCTGGCGTCCACACACACACACACACACACACACACACACACACACACTCATTTGAGGCAGGAAACATCTGAAAGGTTCACTGGAGATGCTGCGTCCCTAGTGGCTGGATTTTAGTGCTCAGATGGATTGACCTAAATACTAAAATTGGATTGTGTCCACATTTCTCCTAATGGACGCATGTGAGGTTCCTGTCAGCGTTTCATGTGTTCAATTTGATTTCAACATTTGATGTTTGGGAATACAATATCACATATCAATAAAATACTCTGCTGTTTATATATAACTAATTAAATAATGACTAGGAGCAGGTAGGGTTAGGGCGTCTTTGCTCCAGGACACCGGTAGGATGTGGAGTGGACATTGGGGATCAAACCCGGTGCCTTTTGTCTGGGAGACGCTACACACCAGTGGTTCTCACAGTGGGGTCCAGACCCCTCGAGGGGCAGAGGGTCCCCAGCAACATGGGGGAGTTTCATTTCACTGATATTTTCTAGGAGTTGAGCTAATGACAGCATGTCTTAAACCACTACATCATATGTACCATCTGTCAGGTTTCACTCTCTCCTCTGGTATCTCCTCACCTCCAGTAGTCATATCTACCAATACGTATCTTATCAGATGTGGTATCTGGTATCTCCTCACCTCCTCTGGTCATATCTACCACTACGTATCTTCTGGTGTCCTGGATATGAAAGGTTTGAGGAGCGCAGCCTCCTCTCTATAGTGTTGTATAATAATCCATATGTGTGTGCGCATGCGTGGAGATGGAGGCTGTCTGCTGTCCAAGGTCACGTTCTCACGTTGCATCACCTCTCCCTCCCACACCACACTAACCATGACCCCCCTAACCCCCCCCCCCCCCCCCCCACACCCCCCTAACCCCCCCCCCCCCCCCCCACCCCCCCCTAACCCCCCCTAACCCCCCCCCCACACCCCCCCTAACCCCCCCCCCCCCCCCACCCCCCCCTAACCCCCCAACCCCCCCCCCCCCCCATGAGGGGTGGGACATATGATGGAGACTGTTTGATGAGTGTGTGTGTGTGAGAGAGAGAGAGAGAGAGAGAGAGAGAGAGAGAGAGAGAGAGAGAGAGAGAGAGAGAGAGAGAGAGAGAGAGAGAGAGAGAGAGAGAGAGAGAGAGATAGATAGATAGATAGATAGATAGACAATAGATAGATAGATAGATAGATAGATAGACAGATAATAGATAGATAGATATATAGATAGATAGATAGATAGATAGACAGATAATAGATAGATGATAGATAGATAGATAGATAGATAGATAGATAGATAGATATATAGATAGATAGATAGATAATAGATAGATAGATAGATAGATAGATAGATAGATAGATAGATAGATAGATAGATAGATAGATAGATAGACAGATAATAGATAGATGATAGATAGATAGATAGATAGATAGATAGATAGATATATAGATAGATAGATAGATAGATAGATATATAGATAGATAGATAGATAGATAGACAGATAATAGATAGATAGATAGATAGATAGATAGATAGATAGATAGATAGATAGACAGATAATAGATAGATAGATAGATAGAGGTGCTGTGGACTTATTGGATTGACGTGTGCATGTGTGTTACCACGGCAACTCACGTGTACGAACTCGGTCTCCCCCCTCCCCCGGAAGTACCAGTCCACGGTGGCCGAGCCGTCCACCTCGCTGCGCTTCTTGCAGGAGATGCAGCCGAGCTTGAAGCCCTTCCCCGCCACCGCCTCCGTGTCCGAGTCCACCTCCGCACACGCCCCGCGACACATCCCCACTGGGGGGCAGAGGGGGCAGAGGGGGAGAGGGGGAGACAGAGGGAGAGAGAATGGGGGGGGGGGGGCATAGAGGGATAGAGGAGGAGAGAGACAGGGAGACACAGAGGGAGAAAGGGGGGAAGACAGGGAGAGAGACAAAGGGGTGGGGCAGAGAGACAGAGGGAGACAGAGAGGGAGAGGGGGGAGACATGAGGGAGAGGAGGGGGCAGAGAGAGGGGGGAGATGTAGAGAGTGACGGGGGAGAGAGCGATAGGAGGGGGAGAGTAAGGATGTGAGCTTTAATGTCTCCCTGAGGATCACAGGAGTCGATAATATTTTATCATCCACTCAACAAAACAAACTAAAACATAAGGAGTGACATCAGCACATTTTATAGCCATCACTGTATGCAAATATTATTATTATTATTATTAAAGTACTCACCACAAAGACTGCATAGCAGCAAAAAGATGACTTGTTCCAGGGAAAGTATGTTTCTACCCATGTTTAAATAATGGGCTTATTATTTATGATTTATGAGTCTCAGAAGAGGAGAACCGATCCAAACGTCCGGAGCTTCAGTGTCCAGGATCTCCAACTTCACTCCTTACTTTGGACTGCACCTGACTCCTCCTGCACCTGACTCCTCCTGCACCTGACTCCCTACCTGCACCTGACTCCCTACCTGCACCTGACTCCTCCTGCACCTGACTCCTCTTGCACCTGACTCCCTACCTGCACCTGACTCCCTACCTGCACCTGACTCCCTACCTGCACCTGACTCCCTACCTGCACCTGACTCCTCCTGCACCTGACTCCTCTTGCACCTGACTCCCTACCTGCACCTGACTCCCTACCTGCACCTGACTCCCTACCTGCACCTGACTCCTGCACCTGACTCCTCCTGCACCTGACTCCTCCTGCACCTGACTCCCTACCTGCACCTGACTCCTCCTGCACCTGACTCCCTACCTACACCTGACTCCTCTTGCACCTGACTCCCTACCTGTACCTGACTCCCTACCTGCACCTGACTCCTCTTGCACCTGACTCCCTACCTGCACCTGACTCCTCTTGCACCTGACTCCCTACTGCACCTGACTCCCTACTGCACCTGACTCCCTACTGCACCTGACTCCCTACCTGCACCTGACTCCCTACTGCACCTGACTTGTTTTGGCTCAAATCAGCAACGTGTGCATCAGTAGGAACATGAAAGACAACAAACTGCACCAGAATCACAGACGCTTCCAGAAAGTAACGTCGTCACGTCCGGTTTACTGACCCCCTGCTGGAGACATGCGGACGTCACGGTCTCCTTGTTTATCTCTCTATTTAGGTTATCTAACCCTGGTGTTAAATGATCTGGTGAGATTCAACACCACTAGATTAGAAAGCTACACCACGGCGTGGTTAACATTACTACACTAGAAACCAGCGCATCTCCATCAATATGAACCCTAACCACCTATAATATAACCCTATAATATAAACTATAATATAACCCTATAATATAAACTATAATATAACCCTATAATATAAACTATAATATAACCCTATAATATATATAATATAGCGCTATAAGACATATTCATAAGACGTATTTATATTTACTGCCGGACAATCGGTGCCATCGCTCCAAAGTGATGAAATGACGGATCAGAAGAACTGACGGCGGTCCTCTTCTTCTCGATCAGATGATCCGTTCAAACATCTCCGGTGG
>JAOPHQ010004343.1:32500-65000 GCA_030340625.1 Merluccius polli
AACCAGGGTTTGATAAAGAAACCAGGGTTTAATAAAGAAGCCAGGGTTTAATAAAGAAACCAGGGTTTAATAAAGAAACCAGGGTTTGATAAAGAAACCAGGGTTTGATACAGAAACCAGGGTTTGATACAGAAACCAGGGTTTGATACAGAAACCAGGGTACGCGTAATAAAGAAAGCAGGGTTTGATACAGAAACCAGGGTTTGATACAGAAACCAGGGTTTGATAAAGAAACCAGGGTTTGATACAGAAACCAGGGTTTGATACAGAAACCAGGGTTTGATACAGAAACCAGGGTACGCGTAATAAAGAAAGCAGGGTTTGATACAGAAAGCAGGGTTTGATACAGAAAGCAGGGTTTGATAAAGAAAGCAGGGTTTGATACAGAAACCAGGGTTTGATACAGAAACCAGGGTTTGATAAAGAAAGCAGGGTTTGATACAGAAAGCAGGGTTTGATACAGAAACCAGGGTTTGATAAAGAAAGCAGGGTTTGATACAGAAACCAGGGTTTGATACAGAAACCAGGGTTTGATAAATAAAGCAGGGTTTGATACAGAAAGCAGGGTTTGATAAAGAAACCAGGGTTTGATAAATAAAGCAGGGTTTGATACAGAAAGCAGGGTTTGATAAAGAAACCAGGGTTTGATACAGAAACCAGGGTTTGATACAGAAACCAGGGTTTGATACAGAAACCAGGGTTTGATAAAGAAAGCAGGGTTTGATACAGAAAGCAGGGTTTGATACAGAAACCAGGGTTTGATACAGAAACCAGGGTTTGATAAAGAAACCAGGGTTTGATAAAGAAACCAGGGTTTGATAAAGAAACCAGGGTTTGATAAAGAAAGCAGGGTTTGATACAGAAACCAGGGTTTGATAAAGAAAGCAGGGTTTGATACAGAAACCAGGGTTTGATAAAGAAAGCAGGGTTTGATACAGAAACCAGGGTTTGATAAAGAAACCAGGGTTTGATACAGAAACCAGGGTTTGATACAGAAACCAGGGTTTGATACAGAAACCAGGGTTTGATACAGAAACCAGGGTTTGATAAAGAAACCAGGGTTTGATACAGAAACCAGGGTTTGATAAATAAAGCAGGGTTTGATACAGAAACCAGGGTTTGATAAATAAAGCAGGGTTTGATAAAGAAAGCAGGGTTTGATACAGAAACCAGGGTTTGATAAAGAAAGCAGGGTTTGATACAGAAACCAGGGTTTGATAAAGAAACCAGGGTTTGATACAGAAACCAGGGTTTGATACAGAAAGCAGGGTTTGATACAGAAACCAGGGTTTGATACAGAAACCAGGGTTTGATAAAGAAACCAGGGTTTGATACAGAAACCAGGGTTTGATACAGAAAGCAGGGTTTGATACAGAAACCAGGGTTTGATAAAGAAACCAGGGTTTGATACAGAAACCAGGGTTTGATAAAGAAACCAGGGTTTGATACAGAAACCAGGGTTTGATACAGAAACCAGGGTTTGATACAGAAACCAGGGTTTGATACAGAAACCAGGGTTTGATAAAGAAAGCAGGGTTTGATACAGAAACCAGGGTTTGATAAAGAAACCAGGGTTTGATACAGAAACCAGGGTTTGATACAGAAAGCAGGGTTTGATACAGAAACCAGGGTTTGATACAGAAACCAGGGTTTGATAAAGAAACCAGGGTTTGATACAGAAACCAGGGTTTGATACAGAAAGCAGGGTTTGATACAGAAACCAGGGTTTGATAAAGAAACCAGGGTTTGATACAGAAACCAGGGTTTGATAAAGAAACCAGGGTTTGATACAGAAACCAGGGTTTGATACAGAAACCAGGGTTTGATACAGAAACCAGGGTTTGATAAAGAAACCAGGGTTTGATGTCCTCAGTGGATTCTCACCATGGACCCGCTGTGTAGTCCCGCTGGCGCCCCCGACTGGCCTCATCGTCCAGGTGTGTTTTCCTGGCGCCCGCGCGGCCGTCTTGGACAACCTGAACCGCCAGCGGGAGGAGGGCCGGCTCTGCGACCTCGCCATCCAGGTGCAGGGTCACGTGTTCCGGGCCCACCGCTGCGTGCTCGCCGCCTCCTCGCCGTACTTCCACGACCAGGTGGGTACCAGGTGTTGGTGTTGGTGTCCAGTAAGCACTTTGGATCCAGTTTGGAACATCTCAGCATTCAGATGCAGGTCAGGTAGCAGGTAGGGCATCTGGTTCAAAGTGGTGGGCTGCAGACAGTGGGGATCAAACCCATCACTTTCAGCTGAGTAGACCCGCTCTATACTATCCTGCAGAGTGTGTAGATATTCTAATGGTTAAGCTGCTGGACTCCAGCCGAAAGGTCCTGGGTTCGATCCCCAGTGTCCACAGTCTACCTGTAGGCATGATTGAACCTACCTGCTCTTTTACAACCTGTATCTGAACTCACCGTACGTCACTGGATAAAAAGGACTGCTAAATGAGGATGATGATGGGATGTAGATATGTAGATATACTTTATTGATCCCAAGCTGGGAAATTGCAGTGTAGCAGCAGCATTACACACAGTAACAACAACAACAACACAAAGAATTAAAGAATAAAATGCAATATAAAAAATGTATAAAAATGTATAAATAAATTGTAGTGCAAAACTGTATGTAAGGAGTTCCAGATGTTGAGGCCGGGTTCTCTCTGCGCAGGTGTTGCTGAAGAACGTCACCATGGTGTCCCTGCCCTCGGTCATGGACCCGGTGGCCTTCCAGAGCGTCCTCACCTCCGCCTACACGGGCCAGCTGAGCATCGTGCACGAGGACATCGTCAACTACGTCACGGTGGCCAGCTTCCTCCAGATGTGGCACATTGTGGACAAGTGCACCGAGATCCTCAAGAGGCAGCGGCCGCTGGCGGAGACCCATCCTGGGGAGGCCATCGCCTCCTCCCTGCCCCCCGCCTCCTCCCTGACCCCCGCCTCCTCCCTGACCCCCGCCTCCTCCCAGCCAGGGACCTCCTCCAGACAGCAGTCCCCCAGCAGCTCCGACTGCCTCTACGTGGAGCGGGAGGGCAGGAGGCGGGACCGCAAGCCGGACGCCCTCCCGCCTCTGGCCACGTGGAGGAGGCCCCAGCAGTTCCCCCGATGGGGCCGAGCCAGGGGCCCCTCGTCGGGGCCCCACTCGGCCGCCGACTCCCAGCTCGGGGTCTCGCTGCCGGGGTACGGCGATGGCGGCGATTACGCGGGCTGTGAAGAGGTGTGGTTGACGTCGGGCGCGGCAAAAGACGCCCCGCCGAACGCCGATGGACATTATGTCTCTCAGCTCGGAGGAGGAGGGGGAGCGCCGGGCGGACTGGAGGGGTTGAGGCAGAGAGTGAGGCTTCATCCGAGGGGAGCGGGTCCGGAGAGGGTGGACAGGAGCCGGGATGGAGTGGAGGTGAACGAGCTGCCGGCACCGGCGGCAGCGCTGCCGGAGAGGAAGAAGGTGGAGAGAGCAGGGATGGAGGCTGATGAAGGAGTTGGAGAGGAAGTTTTGGGGAGGAGGGAAAGATGTGTGCAGCCTGGAGTCGGACACACCGGTAAAGAAAACAACTTTCTACATTCTGGGTTAGGGTCCAAAATGGTTAGGGTCAGGGTCCAAAATGGTTAGGGTTAGGGTCCAAAATGGTTAGGGTTAGGGTCCAAAATGGTTAGGGTCAGGGTCCAAAATGGTTAGGGTTAGGGTCCAAAATGGTTAGGGTTAGGGTCCAAAATGGTTAGGGTTAGGGTCCAAAATGGTTAGGGTCCAAAATGTACTTTAAGAATTGTGTATGTACATTTTGGACTGTGATTCTGGGTTATTTACTTTTTAGATGTGTTTTGGGGATATGTGAACAGTTTAACGTTGACCACTTTTTATTGTCATAGTGTTGAAATGAATCCACTGTCCTGTGGAGTTTGATTTGGTTTTGTATTTTAAATGATTTTAGAGGACATTCCACCCTCACTCAAAAACTCTGAATAAGAGGTTTAAAATATTAACTTATTTTTAAATAGCATACCTTACCAGGGATTCTGCAAAAATGTCTGGTTATTTGCAATAATGAATGCGTTGTTATTGGCTATCGACCTGCATGACATTGGTTGTTTTGTTGTGTCCCAGGAGACGGCCAGGCGGGCCATGGAGAGGCCGCAGGACGAGCCGAGGCCAGAGGCCGGCCGGAGGACGCTAAGGAGAGGGAGCACAGCGACGCCTCCCTGATGGGCCGCACTTGTGGATCTGACCAAGGCATGCCTTCCTCCTCCCCCCGCTCGGGGCCCTCGCCTCGGATGCAGTGGCAGGCGAGCCCCTGGTCCCAGGCCGAGTCCAGACCCCAGGAGCAGGAGGACGACGACGAATCTGAGGTGGACTTTGAGCACCTAGCGGAGGGTCACTTTGAAGGGAAGACCTACGACGAGATCCAGGACGGCACCGGCCAGGTCTCCCAGCGGCCCCTGGTCCCCGTCTCCCCGGACCACGACGCCGAGTTCGGCCTCGCCTGGCCTTCGACGGGCGCCGGCCAAGCGGACGCCGTCTCCCCCCCCGCCACGCCCGGCCGCCGCCTCTCCCCGTCCTCGGCCCAGTTCCCCCCCGGCCCCTCCTCGCCCCCCACCCCGTCCTCCTCCTCGTCGCTGTCGCTCGCCGGCGCCCCCTACACCGGCAAGGTGCACTTCTGCCACTGCGGCAAGGCGTACACGCTGAAGAGCATGCGCGACCGCCACGTCAAGATGCAGCACCTCAACCTGCGGCCGTTCGGCTGCCCCGTTTGCGCCAAGACCTTCAAGATGAAGCACCACCTGACGAAGCACCTGAAGACCCACGGCGGGCTGCGGCCCTACGAGTGCGGCCTGTGCGGCAAGAAGGTGATCTGGAGGGAGAGCTTCCTCCGGCACCAGGCGCGCTGCGAGAGGCTGGCCGCCGCCAACAGCAACAACTCGTCCTCCTCGGTGGGCGTCAGCGGACCGGCGATCGGGGCGGAAGACCCCGCCTACGCGGGTTTCGGGTTCGACCACGGCGAGGCGTTCCTGGCGTTGGCGGGGCAGGTGAAGGTGGAAGAGGCGGACTTCAGCGGGGAGACGGGGGGAGACTGCGATGGCGGCGGCGGGGGGGGTAGGTTGATGGCGAGCGTGGCGGGCATCATGGACGAGCTGCGGTCTCAGTCCAGACTCCTGCATGGTCACGTGTTCAAAGAGGAGGCGAGCGAGGGCTTTAGTTGAAACGACTCACTTTGTTCGTAAAGCCGACCTTACAGCACTTCTGTTTGTATGAACTTGTTTGCACAACCCGGCCCATTCCTGGTGACCAATAGGAACTAAGGAAATAGGAAATCCGGATTTTCCTGAAACGACAGCGACCACAAGATATCCAAAGCTATTTATTTCAGATCTTTTATCAGCTTCTTCAACATCATTGTATTCGTTGTTTTTTGAAAGCAGTGGAATCGTACCGGTATGTCTTCGAGTTATGAAATATAAATAGGACTGAATGAATAAATAAATACTTTCAATAGGAACACCGGTGGAAATAAAATGATTGTGAAAGTGTAAGTGAACCCCCTGTTTCAGCTCGAGAGTTGTAGGAAGGATGGGGGACGTGTTGTCTCCATGGTTACAGCCCACACCAACTCTGTCATACTTTTTAAAGCCAGTCATTGTGTATGGCCGTTATAATGAGCGATGTTGTAAATGAAATGCACCGCACACCACGGCGTTATACTGCAAGTGTCCCAGAAACACACACACACACACACACACACACACACACCTCGCCGCCGGTGTCCCTTCGTCATGACGTGGAAGTGCCTCAGAAAGGGAGTTCACCGCCTGGTTGGTAGAGACTGGCAAAAACAGGATGTCACACAAATCATATGAGACATATTACCACGTTTAAAACAAAAAAAACGATTTTGGGTTCACTGTCCCTTTAAATTCCCTTTAACAGTGTATGGACAGTAACAGTGTTTGTTTTGCAGTGAACAATAAAACCAGAATCACCTGCTTGTTGTGTTGTGAGGTGTCCTGTAGGATCCGTTGTTGGATTTAAAATGTATTTCTATGACGTTTATATTGTTCTTTATGGACCCCGTTGTGAATGTACTCGGTTTTAAATTAAACACAGTTTGCACAAGTATCTTTCTGTCTACGTTAATACAATAAAACCCGTTATGTTGTAGTCAAACTGTACAAATGATTTCCGCAGAACTCAACACAAGAGGTCGCCCTTGTGCAACGGTGGAAACAAGCCGCAGGCACCCTGACCCACAACCCATAATAATAATAATAATAATATGTTGCACTTATGTTGGCTTCATATCAATCTGATAGTTCGTATATTCTGGGGCCCTTTTGTGAATTATATTAAACATATGGTTAAGTTTCAGTTGTTTAACTGGATCTTCAGCAGGTAATAATCCAACTTCCTTCCTACAGGTCCTATATGTGTCCTTAGGAGCATTGAGTATCTGATAACATTATTTTGCACTAACTGCATTTTGTTTTTAAGCTTTTGTGATATTCCACTACACCATGCGGAGCAGGCATAGCCAAAGTGGCACTGAATTAATTCAACTAAAAGTTTTTTAACCTTAATATTAAAAAAAACGAGTAACGATAAAAAAACGTACATTTTAGATAAGATTGAAGCTGCAATTTCCTCCCCAGAGACAGATTGGTCAGGAGAGACTCCAAGGTATTGTACACTGGTTTTGGATTCAATCATATTTCCTTCACACTGTACCTTAACTGCATCTCTTTTCTTAAGCTTGTGTTTAGTGCCAAATAAGATGGACTGTGTTTCCCAGATGTAAAGACAGTTTGAAAGCGAGTGGGAACAGGTGAGGTGACACCTTGGAGAGAGGCTGCAGGTCAACCAGGTGAGATGGTTGGGGATGGGAGCAGGCCAACCAGGTGAGATGGTTGGGGATGGGAGCAGGCCAACCAGGTGAGATGGTTGGGGATGGGAGCAGGCCAACCAGGTGAGATGGTTGGGGATGGGAGCAGGCCAACCAGGTGAGATGGTTGGGGATGGGAGCAGGCCAACCAGGTGAGATGGTTGGGGATGGGAGCAGGCCAACCAGGTCAGATGGTTGGGGATGGGAGCAGGCCAACCAGGTGAGATGGTTGGGGATGGGAGCAGGCCAACCAGGTCAGATGGTTGGGGATGGGAGCAGGCCAACCAGGTGAGATGGTTGGGGATGGGAGCAGGCCAACCAGGTGAGATGGTTGGGGATGGGAGCAGGCCAACCAGGTGAGATGGTTGGGGATGGGAGCAGGTCAACCAGGTCAGATGGTTGGGGATGGGAGCAGGCCAACCAGGTCAGATGGTTGGGGATGGGAGCAGGTCAGATGGTTGGGGATGGGAGCAGGCCAACCAGGTGAGATGGTTGGGGATGGGAGCAGGCCAACCAGGTGAGATGGTTGGGGATGGGAGCAGGTCAACCAGGTGAGATGGTTGGGGATGGGAGCAGGCCAGATGGTTGGGGATGGGAGCAGGCCAACCAGGTGAGATGGTTGGGATGGGAGCAGGTCAACCAGGTGAGATGGTTGGGGATGGGAGCAGGTCAACCAGGTGAGATGGTTGGGGATGGGAGCAGGCCAACCAGGTGAGATGGTTGGGGATGGGAGCAGGTCAACCAGGTGAGATGGTTGGGGATGGGAGCAGGTCAACCAGGTGAGATGGTTGGGATGGGAGCAGGTCAACCAGGTCAGATGGTTGGGGATGGGAGCAGGCCAACCAGGTGAGATGGTTGGGGATGGGAGCAGGCCAACCAGGTGAGATGGTTGGGGATGGGAGCAGGCCAACCAGGTGAGATGGTTGGGGATGGGAGCAGGTCAGATGGTTGGGGATGGGAGCAGGCCAACCAGGTCAGATGGTTGGGGATGGGAGCAGGTCAGATGGTTGGGGATGGGAGCAGGCCAACCAGGTGAGATGGTTGGGGATGGGAGCAGGTCAACCAGGTGAGATGGTTGGGGAGGACACAGGCAGAGAGAATCCACTTTGGCCACAAACGGACATTTATTGATAATTCTTTCTTCAATTTTTTCTTTCTTTAATATTTCTGGAATGGGTCATAGTACATGTGTGTGCTGTAACAACAAAGTAGGCTAAAAATAGCAGATATAATATCAGAAATAAGAATCCATCACATGCCTCCACACCAACATCTCACATTAGCTTATCACATCATGAATCAACTGTTGGAACAGCACAATACGTCATCATAACGTTACATAACTACCATGGCAGCGTTAACATAAATTATTACTAAGGATAAATCAATATACTGCAGATTTAAATATTTACATGACACTACTTCCGGTTACCGGCATAGTGTTCACGTTGTCGCTGCGTCCTCCACAGCAGCGGTTACTTCCGTGCAGATGTCGGCCATGTTGGATATCCAGCCAAGTCCAAAGGCAGCAGAAGAGGGAAACCACACTCACGTTTTAACGACGCACTCAAGTTAAGTTTTCCGGCCAGGAGAGAGATGTCGTGCGCTCGGCGGTCCGGATGCGGTGGCCTATTGCGACAGGTGAGTTGCATTGCATTCGCCATCCGGTGTGAGTTGCGTTGCGTGAGTTGCGTTGCGTGAGTTGCGTTGTGGTCGCGCGAGTTCTGGGCGGGAAAGTTGGAGCAGCGCGACGACACACGCCGGTTATTTGGGAAGTGAGTGGAGATTTTGTACGCAGTTTATTGTCAATCAACCAATCCCTTACCAAAGACAGTTCCCTACCAAGAGTTTCCTGTATAACTCTGGTATCTTTACCGGATATTAATAAGGTAGAGTCATCTGCGTAAAGCGTCATTTTAGATGTCACTGCTGCCGGCATATCATTAACATAAATTAAAAACAACAATGGTCCCAAAATGGAGCCCTGCGGGACCCCACATGTGACCTCCATAACTGTGGACAGGGCCTCACCAACTCTGCACACCTGTTTCCTGTTTGCCAAGTAGGATTTAAACCAATTCACAGCTCTGTCTTTAAGGCCCACACATTTCAATGTCATTATAAGAATACCATGATCAACAACTCAGCTGATTTCAGATCCTTTGGGAACTTTCCAGTGTGTATATAGAGATTCACAATATGCCTCAAGATGTTTGCTGTTATGCTGGCACTATACTTTATAATTCCTTTTAGAGATGCTCCGATCAGCCTTTTTGGGGCCGATCACCGATCACCGATCACCAAAATCATGATCTGCCGATTGCCGATCACTGCCGATCACAGAATAGCAGGCGAATGGATCTTTTATCTATCTATCATCTAGCAGAGTTTACACCATTTGTAGAAATGAAACTAACTATGAATTAACTGTAAAAAAAAAACAACAGTAGAAATAGGCTACAGTCAAGATCTTGAAGAACCACCAAGTGTTTATTTCTTTGTATTTAGAAGGCTGTAGACCATTTTACCCATAAGGCAGAGTAACAAAATTATTCCAAACAAAGACCGGTCAGGCAGACCAACACAAATTAGATCATTGGATAGGAAGTTACACTTAGGCATACTTTGTTACTTTGTAAATTGTAGCCTCTTAATACATTAACTACATGTAATAATTGGCAGTAAAATGTAAAAACCAAAACTGGCTACTGCCACAAAGTATAAAACTATGACAATTTTTTTATCATCATTATGAACGTCTGATGTAGTTGAGGAACCAAAAAATAAAATAATGTAAGCTACTGTAAGCCAATGAAATCCTTCATTAAAAAAAAACTGAATTAGGTCACATCTAGGCCCAGTCTACTTGTAAAATGTAACCTTTTTTAATCTATTAAAATAAACAATTGGCCATAACATGTTTCAAACCAAAACTTGCTAGGCCTCGGCCTACTAATACAGAGGACAAAATCCTTCAGGTGTCAATCATTAAAGGCAAGTTTCTTTTGATGACTTTTGATGTCAGCCGGTTTCTTTTGTCATCAATAACGTTTGCAGCTGTGCTGAATAGTCGTTCACTATCCACACTTGTGCATGGTGAACAAAGATATGCTCTAGCTGCCTGTGCAAGTGTGGGGAAGCGGCCCTTATTCGCCTGCCAATAAGCAAGTGGCTGTCCACTGCGTGGCATTACGGGCTCTGCTAGATATTGGTTGACCTGCGAGACGATCATGACCTCCTCATCAGTTTGTCCTGCATCCTCCTCCACCAGTTCATCAAACATTGCCTGTAAAGAGCAAGCTGGCGGGCTTTTGTCTGTTGACCTGCTGGAACCGGGCACCTCCACACTGCTTGTACTTGGCAGTTGAGTGCAGCCATGGGCTGCAAGGACGTCCCGAAACATATCATGCACAGTTGGTTTGAGTGCCTCTGGAAAGTATCTGTCTTTGTACCTGAAATAGATGTAAAAAATGAAAAACTATGTGAAATCAATTATAGTGACATGCCATGCAGGCCACAAACATCCATTTGTGTCAGGTTACATAGTCTAACAAAATGAAATACTCCCAGAGTGTAACTGCATAGGTTCAATAAACGGCCACGCTTCGTACTGATGTCTTTTTGTATATTTATTTTTCCCTTTAATCTCTCTCTCTCTCTCTCTAAAACTGTAAACTTTAATCAACAGGAAAAAAACACCGTGACAACGTTAGCGCTATAAACCTAATACAGAGTCCATCTTCTTCTTAAACCCATGAGTCCGTGACTGGTTTTATAACTCTGATGACGCGTTTTCCCATAATTCCCTGGGATAGATATTTAAACAAACTCTTAACACAAAGCAATGGCACAATATCTATTTTTAACAGTACAACTTAAATCATTTTTAACCAAAGAACAAAATCATGAATTCAACAAATAATAAATACATATTAAACAATTAATGTAAATACATATTTAAATCTCTGTAATGTCCAGACTGTCTCTGAGACAGTTACACTCCCACCAGTTACTATAATTTATGATACATTCAAATAAATCTTGTAACTTCTTAATCAATTATGAACACGTGTAAGACCTTTAACTCATAGCCTTCTCGATTCTCACTATAGCTGTATGTGGGTTTTAAATGAACTACAGACAAACATCTCATTTGCTTTCTATGAGTACAACTAATTTATGAATGGGACGTGCAAGTATTGATGAATTAGTAAGCCTTTGACCCCTTTTGTCTAAACTCCTATTTCCTATTTGCACTGAGGCCTTCCTTACCAGGCCATCTTTGCCTTTGCATACTTCAGTTACTCTGCCGAGTCTCCACTCACAGCGAGGAATTCCTTCCTCTTTCACTATGACTACATCTCCAGGTTTTACATTTCTCCTAGGAGAATGCCAACGCTGTCTGAGTGCAATGTTTGCCAAATACTCTTTCCTCCATCTCCCCCAAAACTGTTCAGCTAGGTACTGGACCCTGCGCCATCTTTTCTTGGCGTACAGGTCTTCTGCTACAAATATTCCTGGAGGAGGAAGTGGAACTGTGGCCTTCATGGTAAGTAAATGGTTTGGGGTAAGTGGATCTAGAGCGTTGGGATCGTTTATGCTATCAGTAGTAAGTGGGCGGCTATTTACTATTGACATTGCTTCGTAAAGGAATGTTCTCAAAGAAAAGTCGTTCAAACGGCCATTACTCTGTGAAAGAACAGAGCTTAGGATGCTTCTTACTGTCCTAATTTGCCGTTCCCATACTCCTCCCATGTGACTGGCATTTGGCACATTCATTATGAATTCACACTGCTTTTGAGCCAGGTAAGTAGCTAGTCGCTCCTGGTCTACTTCCAGCAGAGCCTTTGCTAGTTCATTTTTTGCTCCAACAAAATTTGTCCCCTGATCAGATAAGATTTGTCTTACTGTTCCACGAATACCAATAAAAACATCGCAGGGCATTTATGAAAGAGTCTGTTGTCAAGTCCTCTAACATCTCTAAATGTATTGCTCTTGATGACAGACAAGTGAAAATGAGGCCATATCTCTTATGCTCTTTACGACCTTGTTTACCATGAAATGGACCAAAACAGTCCATTCCACAGTAAGAGAATGGTGGAGACGGGTCAACACGATGATCAGGTAGATCTGCCATCTTTTGTGTTTCTGTTGGCCTGCGAGCTTTCCTACATGTGACACATTGTTTGATGTAGCTTGCCACAACTTTGCTGCCACTGACAATCCAGTATCCATTAGCTCTGACTTCATTTAGAGTTAGTCCTCTGCCCTGGTGTTGCGTGTTTCCATGACAGTAATCCAAAATAAGGCGAGTAATCACTCCATCTCTTGGCAAAATGACTGGATGTTTCAGATCTAGAGGTAAAGAAGCGTTTTTTAGTCTCCCACCCACCCTTAGGACACCATCTTGCAACACTGGGTCAAGCTGATATAACGGATGGCTACATGATAGCTCGCCCTTGCTCAGTATTTGTATTTCCTCTTTGAAAGCCTGATTTTGTGCCAGATTTATGAGCGCCAGACTGGCACTTCTTCTCTCTTCAACACTGACTGGGCCGGTCTCTTTGGTTCTTTTTGCTAAGCGCTTAATCCGAGCTACAACGTTTAAGGCAGTATGCCATTTTGAAAAGCGCTCAAGCATGACTAGAAAACTTTCTTTGTTCTTTACTTGTGTGTGTAAAACCTGTATCGTCCTTACTTCAGGGTCTCCCACCATGAGCTCTGGAGTTAACGTTGGTGTGGCTATCTCCCTTTCCCCCAGGAACTCTGGACCAGTAAGCCAATTTGAGTTAATCAGTTCGGTCACACTGAGGCCTCTGGAGGCGTGATCAGCTGGATTTTGATCAGTGCTGACGTAGTACCACTGGGAGGGGTCAGTTAGTTCTCTGATTCTCTCTACTCTATTTGCTACAAAAACATGGAACCTACGGGCTTCATTGTTAATGTAGCCCAAGACCACTTGGGAGTCGGTCCAGAAATATTCTTCGTCCAAATGAAGCTCTAGCTCTTCTTTTAACATGCTGCTGACTATTGCGGAGACCACTGCAGCTGTCAATTCTAGCCTAGGTATGGTTACAATTTTCGTGGGTGAGACCCTAGCCTTACCTATGACTAAAGAGCAGTGCACTTTGTTCTCACCTACAACTCGGATATACGAGGCCTGGCCATAGCCATTGCAGCTCGCATCTGAAAAATGATGCAGTTCGGTTCTTTGGATCTTTCCAACATCAATAGGAGTGAGGCATCTTGGTATCTGAAGACTTGGCAGGTTTTCCAGATCCTTCAGCCAGTTATCCCATCGTGGCACTAATTCTCTCGGCAGTGGTTCATCCCATCCCACTCCTTTCTGGCACATCTCCTGCAGTATTTTCTTCCCCAGCAGCAGAAAGGGGGCCAGAAAGCCCAGGGGGTCAAAAACTGAGGCTACAGTGGAGAGGATTCCCCGGCGTGTCGCTGGTTTTTCATCAAGGCTGATTTTAAAGGAGAAATTGTCACTGCTTACACCCCACCTTACTCCTAACACTGTCTGCATGGGAAGCTCTCCGAGGCTGAGATCCACATCATGAACTCCACCTGCCCGTTCGCTTTCAGGGATTGACTCTAAGACTTCTCTGCTGTTTGAAATGAACTTATGGAGATGCAGTTTTCCCTTTTCACACAGGCTTTGTGCTTCTCTCACTAACTGAATGGCTGCATCCTCAGATTCCACACTGACTAGGCCATCATCAACATAAAAGTTCTTCTTGATGAACTCGGCAGCTGCAGGATACTCCCTTTCATGCTGACTGGCAAGATATTTCATTCCGTAATTTGCACAGCCAGGTGAAGAAGCGGCTCCAAAGAGGTGTACCTTCATTCGAAACTCTTTTGGCTCTGCGTTCGTATCCCCACCTTCCCACCAAAGGAAACGAAGGAAATCTCTGTCATCAGGGCTCACATGAAACCTATGAAACATCTTTTCAACATCACAGATGACTGCAACTGAATGTTTGCGGAACCTGCAGAGGACACCCGTCATTCCATTTGCTAGATCAGGTCCAGTCAGTAAGTGATCGTTCAACGCTGTGCTCTCGTACTTAGCAGAGCAGTCAAACACCACCCTTATTTTGTTTGGCTTCCTTGGGTGGTAAACCCCGTGATGTGGGACATACCACACATTTCCTGGCACAAGTTCATCTTCAGCCCTTTCCGCACCTCCATCATTGAATAGGCCCTCCATGAATCGAATGTAGTCTTCTTTGAATTTTGAGTTTTTATCAAGTTTTCTTTTCAAGTGCTTCAACCGCACCAGAGCTAGCCTCTTGTTTGCTGGCAGTTGTGGGCGTGTCTTAAAGGGCAATGGCATCTCCAGGTGCCCATCTGCGTTTTGATGAACCGTCCTGTTCAGCAACTGCATGAAGTGTATATCGTCTTGTGATATGCTCTTTTCACGGTGGTTACTATCTCTGAAGTCAAACTCAAGGGCTTTGATTACGGTAGCTGGTGTCAATGGTGGAAGTTCTTTGACTGCTATGCGGTGACACAGGCCAGTTACCTCGGTTGACCTTGCACCTCGGGATGAGTTTCCGACAATACTCCAGCCCAGGTCGGTTTTGATGGCATATGGTTCATCGTCTCTTCCCGTAATGACTGAGCGTGGAGCTAATGCTCTGGAACAATCATAGCCTATGAGAAGTCCCACTTTGCAGTCCATTAATTCTGGTATTTCCTGTGCCATTCCTTTCAGGTGATTCCACCTCTCAGCAGTTTTTGGTGTGGGAATGTGGGAGCGCTCAAGGGGAATGAAATCTGTAGTATATGCAGGCGGCAAGTTGATCCAATCTTTGGATGATAGCCCTCTTACTCTAAGACTGCTAACTCTTGCACTCTGAATAATGGAGTCTTTTCCCATCATAGTGTTCAGCTTTAACTTTACTGGCTCTGAGCTTGCTCCTAGCATTTGGCAAACCTCTTGATCTACAAAGGTGTTACTACTCTGAGTGTCAAGTAAGGCATATGCAAGTCTCTCTGTTTCAGGAGTCTTCGTTGAAGAAATCCAGACGGGCACTATCATAGATGTGCTCCCACCATCGCCTCTATCTACGCAGCAAGACAGGGAAGCTGTTTTCTCCTCAACCTGCCAAACATTTGGAACTCTATCTGCTGGTGGACGGTCTTCATGTAGTGCTGTTGGATGATGTTTCTTACATATTTTACAGGTAGCCTTTTGTTTGCAGTCTTTCGAGCTATGCCCTTTTCTAAGGCAGCCAAAACAGAGATTGTTGTCAAATATGACCTGTCTCTTGTCCTCTGCAGGCTTACTGGCAAACGTCTGGCATTTGTGGATGGAATGACCTTCACCACAGCATGTGCATTTGATTGAGTAGGAGGATGTGTTTGACACATTATTTTCATTAAAGCTGTTCTTTTGGGCACTATCTGTTGCATTGATGTCTGTGATAAATGCATTAGCTTGTGAACGCTTAATATCTCGAGAGGGCCTTTCTTCCACATGTTTTAAAGCATTAAGTGATGTCATGGGGTTACAGGCAATTTCTGCTTCCTGCACCATGAACTCAGCAAATTCTTTAAATGTAGGATATTCTTCTCTTTGTTGTAGTTGCTTTGTTACATGACGGTTCCAACGAGATGTAATCCAATCTGGAAGCTTTCGAAGCATTTTCTGATTTGCCTCGCAATCGTTCAGCACCTGCAATCCCTTCACATGTGGCATGGCTTTGCTGCATGCTGACAAGAAGTCACTGAACTGTCTTAGCTTTCCTGAATCTCTGGGGCCTATGTTTGGCCAGTTATTTAGCCTTTCTCTAAATGCACGCTGAATTACAAAGGGATGACCGTAGCGAGCTTGCAGTGTCTCCCAGGCTTGGTCATAAGCTTCGTCATCCTTTCTAAAGAAGGTTCCTTCTAACACGGAACGTGCCTCACCACCAATGTACTTTTGCAGATAAAATAATTTGTCTGCTGCGTTAGTGCATCGTCGCTCTATCAATGTTTTAAAGCTCGTACTCCACTCTAAGAAATTAAGTGGATCCCCTGAGAAAATTGAGGGCTCGGGAGCAGGAAGTCTAGTGAGGACCATTGAATCATGTAGGGCTTGTACTAACAGTGTTTCATATTTAACAGTGTTCGTTTGTTCAACGTTATTATTGCACGCTTGCTCTCTCTTTATGTTTTCAGGTGGTACTAAAGGACCAGTAGGTGTCTCAACCTGCCCTACTCTACCTCTGTCATGAGTTTCGCTCCCTTCAGCTTCAGAGTACACTCTAAGTTTAGCAGCCATTACTTGCAGATCTCTCTGATTTTCCAGTCTTTTAAGTTCTTGTTTTTGAGCAGCTATTGCATCCTCCATTTGTACTTCTGCTTCTTTTGCGGCTAACTGCGCAGCATACTCTGCTCTTTTGACTGTGATGCTCTGCCGCTCTGATGAACAGCTTGACTTAAGGCTAGGGGCTGTACGGTCGATCACGGATGCCTCAAATATAGACTGTGCATACTCTCTATCAAGCACCATGTGAAGTCTAGCATTTTCACCCTTTTCATTGAACTCTTCTTGACCCACTTCACTCATACGCACTTTCAATAGACCCATCAAATCTACTGTTACTGCTACACAAGAATCAATCTTTCTTCGAATCTGATGAGGAGGTGCTAATTGCAATCGTATGTTTTCATATGCATCTTTAACTTGATTTTCAAGTCCCTCTACCGCATCCATCATGTCGGCTAACTCGTCTTCAGTGCAATCATTTTTAAGTTTGTCACGTGTAGTTCTAACTTCCCTTTTCCAGCATTCATATAGCTTGGTGAATTTGTGCTCCCTTTGACCTATTTCTTGTTCCTTTAGTTCTAGCATTTTGGGGGTTGATTTTCTTTCCCTACTAGATTTTCTTTGCTCTGGGCCAACTGTTATTGAAGTGGCATCAGGTTGTAAACACTGTTCACCACTCTTGAGAGGATCTTCTAATTTATCACCTCCTGACTTTTCTCCATGAACTGACATCTTAACTTAAGATATCTATTTTAAACTTGTATAGGGTACACTCAAAATATCTTAATGAACTAAATAAATGCTTAACTTTAAATCAAAATGCAATGCCACTTTAAACAAAATGCAAAATAATGTAGGAACAATCATTAGGCTGTTAATGTCTCTGGTAATATCAACTGATATCAATCAAGTCCACTCTAATTTACAAATGTCCATACGTGACGTTCTCAAACTTCAGGTCAGCATGGTCAAACCTGATGTCGTCTGTTGTAGCCTACGCCGAAGATCAGTCAGAAAGACCTTGTAGACTAGACAGGTATTGCTTGGCTTACTGCGGCGAGGTCGGATGAAGGCGTGCTGTTTGCGAACGTCGTTCTCAGCTGGCCGAGCCGAATCATATCCTGGTGCAGGGTAGCTGCTTGCGAACGGTGCTCTCTGCTGGCCGAGCCGTGAAACTGGTGCGCTGCTTGCGAACGTTGCTCTCTGCTCCTCGAGCCGTCAAACAGCCGCGACGTCTGTGGACGCCGCTCCCCGCTCGTCGAGTCGCGAAACCGGTGTGCTGCTTGCGAACGTTGCTCTCTGGCACGCGCGCCGGTCCTCTTGTTGTTGGCTTCGAACTGAAAGCTAGGCTAACTTAGCCGCATTAGCGGGTCGTTGTCACTGTAACTGCATAGGTTCAATAAACGGCCACGCTTCGTACTGATGTCTTTTTGTATATTTATTTTTCCCTTTAATCTCTCTCTCTCTCTCTCTAAAACTGTAAACTTTAATCAACAGGAAAAAAACACCGTGACAACGTTAGCGCTATAAACCTAATACAGAGTCCATCTTCTTCTTAAACCCATGAGTCCGTGACTGGTTTTATAACTCTGATGACGCGTTTTCCCATAATTCCCTGGGATAGATATTTAAACAAACTCTTAACACAAAGCAATGGCACAATATCTATTTTTAACAGTACAACTTAAATCATTTTTAACCAAAGAACAAAATCATGAATTCAACAAATAATAAATACATATTAAACAATTAATGTAAATACATATTTAAATCTCTGTAATGTCCAGACTGTCTCTGAGACAGTTACACAGAGTATTTCCAACTATGACAAAACATATATATATTTTTTAGATTACTGTAAGCTGTCCTTCAAATGAGGCAGAAGAAAAGCATAATTACCTATTTACAGTATAGCTAAAACATAGAGATGGCCTAAGACTGAAAGACAGGAGAAGGCTAATGATAAATGATAGTAAGTTTCTCTTACCTTGGATCTAGCATCGTCGCTATTGCATATAGCTTCTGTGTATCAATGTCGGCAAATCGTTTTTTGACAGCTTCCAATAGTACTGCTTTTGATGTTTTCACGCCATGGTCAGACTCCACCGTTTTCTCCAAGAGTCGGGTGAGCGCTCTCACACACGGAATCACATCCGCAGCGGACGCAGTTGATGAGCTGATTTGTTGTGTGAGCTCTTCAAACGGGGCGAGGATGGAGATCATATTTTCGATTAATTTCCACTGGTGAATTGTGAACGTGCATGGTAATTCATGTTCTGCAGCATAGGCTGCAAGCGCCAGTTTCTGTTCTAATAAACTTTGGAGCATGTACAATGTACTGTTCCATCGTGTGGACACATCCTGGTGGAGTTTTTTAATCGGCTGGCCGAGGGTCTTCTGAACATTTTCCAGCCGGGTGTATGCCAATGGCGAATGTTTAAAGTGCCCAACAATGCGTCTCCCAGAGGCTGTAATATCCGAAATACTTCGTTGGGACAATATCCCCTCATGCACAGCAAGCTGGAGTGTGTGTGCCATACACGGCAGGCCAGGGAAGTCTGCGTCTCTCATTGCTTTCTGCATGTTTTTGGCGTTGTCGGTTAAAATTGCGTGGATTTTTTCTCGTTGGATTCCCCATGTCTGAAACATGCCGTTAAATGCATTCACCAAAGCCTCTGCAGTATGTGTCCCCGTGAAATCCTGACAGGGTAGCACAATGTTGTGTCTTTGGAAATCTGAGTCAATAAAGTGCCCAGTTAAGCTTAACAGTGACATTGGACAGGCGTCTGCACTCCAAATATCGCTTGTGAAGCTCATATGTACACTATCCTTCAAAAGTTTGTCAATGTGTGTGTTCACTGTTTGGTAACAGCGCGGGGAGACACACATCAGTGAGGTATTGGGCCTTGGGAAGTTTCTGAACCACGTGTGGTTCTGGTACTTTGGTTTGCTTTAATTCCACACAATAGATAATCGATAACAAACAACTATCGATAATATTGTAGGCTAAATGATGATAGAAAACAATGAGTTATTGCATATCCTTTTAATTTTCGTGTATTGCAGAGAATATTTTGTATTCAGTAGAAACTTGGTGGGCAAGGCCATTTAGAAGTGTCAAAGTCATGGTGTCTTGGGCCGACCACAAAATACTCCACAATACGTTTGTTTCTTAATGATTTTATTGCTCTCTCAACTGCAGTGACCAAGCACAAAAAGTAGCCCGTGTACAAACAAGAGAAGTAACGCAATTAATCAATAATTGATCAATGATTAATCAATGCCCACACAAAAAAACTCTAAATAATCCCACTGGATTTTTGCAAGCATAATCCGTCTCTCTCTCAGTATCCAACTCCTGATATCAACATCTTATTCCACATCCGTGGATCAATACAAACGTGCCGTTCCCGCTTTGACCTTTCAACAACTTACTGTCTGACCTTCGGCGACCATGGACTTTGTTATCCCTCAAAACCACATGAATGTCATTGAAAGAAACGCTAAAATACTAACAAATTAGGTGTTTATTAGGCTACATTCTCAATATAAACCTTGTAATTATGTAATAACAGTGCACTTCGGAAGGGCATGCATTTTTATTTTCACTATACAGTCTTGAAAGCAGAGAGGCACACAGGCTGAACAGGTTTCATTAGTTACAAAACAATGTGACTTACAAAAAATATGAGGGTTAAAAGATTATAGAGTGAATACATTTTCTATAGTTTCCTGGTCATTTTTCGCATTATGTTACATCAAACACTTATTGTAGAAAACAGGTGATTTCAAATACACTCAAGATACAAGATAAAAACGTACAAACAAACAAAACAAACAACAATACAATCAAACCAATTAACCGTAAAAAACAAAGTTGTGAGTGGTCTTCATAAAAAAAGCACAAAACACAATCACTCCTAAAGTGAAGGTGGACAACAGAGAACAGAGCACAGGTAGAAAAACAAACGCCTGAATGTAGACACTTGAAGACACAAACCCTAACCCAGACTGAAGGCTCTGGGATGGTCTGACGATTCACAAACATGGTCTATGGAGCAGGATTTACAGCACAAAGTCTCGCTAAAGCGTTACCGCACAAAACACAGAACACAGAGAGAAACGACACGACTAACCCTAAGGATTAGAAGAAGGAAAAACAACCATGGCCTAAATTTGGTTTCTACGTTTGAACTCCACTCATCTCAGGGAGCAGCTGCACCCGCGGTAGCTTCCGACACGTGATGCGTCGCTTCTGTAAGCTTTGTTAGTTAGCGTTAGCAATTAGGGTTAGCATTTGTTGAGGTCTTGAAGTCCTTCCTGAATGCAGCCCTCCTCTCCGTCGCTCCGTTCTGGGTTGGGCCTCCCGGTCTCAGGCGGATCCGGGTCATGGTTGTCGGTGGAGATCTTAGAAGATGGTGCTCCAGCGTTTAGGGGGAGGGCGGGTCTTGGCTTCTCCCTGGGAAGAGATGGGGACAATAGGGAGTATATGAGAAGATTGGTGAAGGAAGCAATCAATCAGCATCTATTCATCTATTATCCACACCCGTAAGGTCCATCAGAGAAAAACGACGGTTCAAGAGAACGATCTTTCTGCAATCATTTGACTTTGAACAGAGCACCAAAAGGTCAATTAGGAGAGGTCGTTTCGATGTTGATTGTCAGAAACATCACATTTTGTGATCTCTTGGACTATGAAGATGAACTTTCAAGCAGATTGAGGTAGATAACATTTTGCTTGGAATATGCAAATAATTTCAACATGAGAAATATTGCAATGTAATAGAACTCGCAAAGAAATAATGAGAAAGCTTAAGATAATTGCTGAGCGCTTTAGAGGTTGATGTCATTATTCTATGTGGCAATACAAAATATCGACCGTAAGCCTGTTAATGATGAAGTAGTGATCAATGATGTATTAACAAAATCAATATGGTCTATGAGGGCCAACAATGGCCCCAATCTGCAAGAATGGATCCAAACACACGACTCACTACTACTCACTCCTTTCCGCTGATAGCATCACTGTTGCATTCAGACAAAGACACAAAAGAAATGACGATAAGTTCAAGGCCTTCACACCGTGAGAGAGAGACAGAGTGGTTTCTGATCTAGCAGGAGAAGGATCATTCTCACCAAGTTGAAGAGTCTGGACAGCGTGCTTTGGTCTCTGCGGCGTCTGAGTGGGGATTTGGCGCTCTCCGCGCGTGGTGAGGATGTCTGAAAAAGATGGTTGATGAGCTACAGACCCCAACACCAGGACTGGCAGAATACCACTGTGGTGCGAGAACCTTCTCAAGGAACCAATAGCAGATATCCTAACCCTAACTCTTACTCCTGCAGGGTCCAAAATGAACACCTGCCAGATTTTACATTTGGCAGGTAAAAAAATTCAGTGTTTTTGGCTGGTAGACACCCTGCTTGTCTAGTGTGGAGAAGTTTCCGAAAATGTGGAGAAGTTTCCAAAAATGTGGAGAAGTTTCTGAAAATGTGGAGAAGTTTCTGAAAATGTGGAGAAGTTTCCGAAAATGCATCGGAGGCTAAAACCTTACTACTAAAAAATATTTTAAAAAGAGCAATGCTGTTGAAAATCCATTCAATCCAAGACTTTCTAAAGACACATCGTTTGGCAAGTGACATGGTTATGAAATAACTCATGGGAGAGACCAGCACAATGAGAAGAGGAAGAACATTGTTATTAAAACATGAAATATGACACAGATTCACACAAGAACCAATTAGGGAGGAGAAAACGGATTAGGAGACGCATGCTGTCGAGTTTGTGGTCGTCTTGGCTCGCTGTGAACACATGGAGGAGGTCTGAAGAAGAACCCAACGGCTGGATTAGTGAGTCATTGCTGGGCAACCAGGAAAAGGGGGAACACGTGTTACACTCAACCAATGACTACACAAAGAAGAAGAAGAAAAAGAAAGAAATGGCGGAGGAAGAAAATGGCGGAGGGGGTGGATGCAGACCTGAGAGTTTTCCTGAGAGGAGAAGAAAGTTTTTTTACCGGCTGTGGTTCAGAAAAAGCCGAGCAGTTTCAAAGTCATCCAGAAGCAGCGAGTCGCTCTTGAAGGACGCAGTGGTGGTGGTGGTGGGGGGGGGGGGGGTGATGGGGAGAGTGGTGGTGGGGGGGGGGGGGCGGTGAGGGGGAGAGTGGTGGGGGGGGGGGGGGCAGGGTGAGGGTGGTGGTGGTGGTGGTGGTGGTGGTGGGGGGGGGGGGGCAGGGTGAGAGTGGTGGGGGGGGGGGGCGGTGATGGGGAGAGTGGTGGGGGGGGGGGGGGGCAGGGTGAGGGTGGTGGTGGTGGTGGTGGTGGTGGTGGGGGGGGGGGGGCAGGGTGAGAGTGGTGGGGGGGGGGGGGCGGTGATGGGGAGAGTGGTGGGGGGGGGGGGGGCAGGGTGAGGGTGGTGGTGGTGGTGGTGGTGGTGGTGGGGGGGGGGGGGCAGGGTGAGAGTGGTGGGGGGGGGGGGGCGGTGATGGGGAGAGTGGTGGGGGCAGGGGGGGGGCAGGGTGAGGGTGGTGGTGGTGGTGGTGGGGGGGGGGGGGGGGGGGCAGGATGAGAGTGGTAGGGGGGGGCGGGTGGTGATGGGGAGAGTGGTGGTGGTGGGGGGGGGGGGGGGGGCAGGGTGAGAGTGGTAGGGGGGGGGGGGCGGTGATGGGGAGAGTGGTGGGGGGGGGGGGGGCAGGGTGAGAGTGGTGGTGGTGGTGGTGGGGGGGGGGGGGCAGGGTGAGAGTGGTGGGGGGGGGGGCGGTGATGGGGAGAGTGGTGGGGGGGGGGGGGGCAGGGTGAGGGTGGTGGTGGTGGTGGTGGTGGTGGTGGGGGGGGGGGGGCAGGGTGAGAGTGGTGGGGGGGGGGGCGGTGATGGGGAGAGTGGTGGGGGCAGGGGGGGGGCAGGGTGAGGGTGGTGGTGGTGGTGGTGGGGGGGGGGGGGGGGGGGCAGGATGAGAGTGGTAGGGGGGGGGCGGGTGGTGATGGGGAGAGTGGTGGTGGTGGGGGGGGGGGGGGGGGGCAGGGTGAGAGTGGTAGGGGGGGGGGGCGGTGATGGGGAGAGTGGTGGGGGGGGGGGGGGCAGGGTGAGAGTGGTGGTGGTGGTGGTGGGGGGGGGGGGGGGGGGGGGCAGGGTGAGAGTGGTAGGGGGGGGGGGGGGGCGGTGGTGATGGGGAGAGTGGTGGTGGTGGTGGGGGGGGGGGGGCAGGGTGAGAGTGGTAGGGGGGGGGGGGGCGGTGGTGATGGGGAGAGTGGTGGTGGTGGTGGGGGGGGGGGGGCAGGGTGAGAGTGGTGGTGGTGATTTGGGGGAGGGTGGTGGGGGGGGGGGAGCAGGGTGGTGGTGGTGGGGGGGGGCAGGATGAGAGTGGTGGAGGAGGAAGTGGTGTGGAGGGGGGGGGGTGAGGGTTGGGGATGAAATATAAAATGACACATTAAGCGACGGGACGTTTATACTACTATATTATAATTATACTGTACTATATACGGTTATACTACTATATTATAATTATACTGTACTATATACGGTTATACTACTATATTATAATTATACTATATACGGTTATACTACTATATTATAATTATACTATATACGGTTATACTACTATATTATAATTATACTGTACTATATACGGTTATACTACTATATTATAATTATACTGTACTATATACGGTTATACTACTATATTATAATTATACTGTACTATATACGGTTATACTACTATATTATAATTATACTGTACTATATATGGTTATACTACTATATTATAATTATACTATATACGGTTATACTACTATATTATAATTATACTATATACGGTTATACTACTATATTATAATTATACTGTACTATATACGGTTATACTACTATATTATAATTATACTATACTATATACGGTTATACTACTATATTATAATTATACTGTACTATATACGGTTATACTACTATATTATAATTATACTATATACGGTTATACTACTATATTATAATTATACTATACTATATACGGTTATACTACTATATTATAATTATACTGTACTATATACGGTTATACTACTATATTATAATTATACTATATACGGTTATACTACTATATTATAATTATACTATACTATATACGGTTATACTACTATATTATAATTATACTGTACTATATACGGTTATACTACTATATTATAATTATACTGTACTATATACGGTTATACTACTATATTATAATTATACTGTACTATATACGGTTACACTACTATATTATAATTATACTATACTATATACGGTTATACTACTATATTATAATTATACTGTACTATATACGGTTATACTACTATATTATAATTATACTGTACTATATACGGTTATACTACTATATTATAATTATACTGTACTATATACGGTTATACTACTATATTATAATTATACTATATACGGTTATAATACTATATTATAATTATACTATACTATATACGGTTTCTGAATCCATTTTCGCTGGTGAAGATATACATATATACATATATAAGATATACATTTAATTCTTGTTCACAGATGAAAATGGAAAAGGAATATCTCATCTTTTCTTATCTTAAGATATTTAAATGTGTCCGACTCAGTAGTTGTACTCGGTAAATATTTGTCTTGGCTCTTAAAGGAAACCTTTAGTGGTCCTCAAGGGAAGAGAAGGAGCAGCGCAGCATGAAGGAGGAGGAGGAGGAGGAGAAAGTAAAGTATCATAAGTGCACTGGGTTAGCGCAGATATGCGGACGAAAGCCCAAACATGAAAAGGAGACGCTCTTTGGAGATGGCCTGTGAGTGAGTGTGTGTGTGTGTGTGTGTGTGTGTGTGTGTGTGTGGGGGGGGGGGGGGTTTGTTCAATCTGAGTGAGGAGTAAAAGAAACATACCAAGCCCAAGACATCTCTCCACTGGACATGAAAGAGAAACAGAGTACCACAGTGATGTTCTAATGTTTTAAGTGAATCTGTTTATGTTGTAAGGCGAAGTCCTTCAGTCCTTCCTGAGAACTGTCACTCAGCTGCATTAGTAGGAAAGGTCTGCGCTAAATGAATACATAAATGCTTTCCAATTTAAAGGTTGACATTTGGCGGTTATGCAGGAAAATGTTCCACTGTTGGAATACTATGTATTATTATTATTACTATTATTATTACTATTATTATTATTATTATTATTATTATTATTAGAATAAGTTGTGTTTCGATGTGAAACGAGAAGAAACCGTGAGGATGTAAAGACTCACCCTGGACTTGGGACGAGGGGAAGACGAGGGCGAGACCTGAGATTTAAAAGACAGAACATATTAGGATGCGTCACTGGCGACGAGAAACGAGATTATTTTTCTACGTAAAATAATATCACTGTGAATTGTTTTGATTAGTAACTGCTAAGTGTTCGTCTGCATATCAGATCACACAGATAAGCCGAACCCTAACATCAGCTGTAATGGAGAACTATTGCAGCTCATGCTTAGCTTAGCTATGTTAGCTTAGCTCATGCTTGGCTTAGCTCATGCTTAGCTTAGCTATATTAGCTTAGCTCATGCTTGGCTTAGCTCATGCTTGGCTTAGCTCATGCTTGGCTTAGCTCATGCTTAGCTTAGCTATATTAGCTTAGCTCATGCTTGGCTTAGCTCATGCTTGGCTTAGCTCATGCTTGGCTTAGCTCATGCTTAGCTTAGCTCATGCTTGGCTTAGCTCATGCTTAGCTTAGCTCATGCTTGGCAATGTCAATGAAAGGTTGATGCAGCACAGTAGTGCTACATCCAATCTATATAACTTGTATTTTTTAGTTAAATGTCCTCTATGTTGATATCTTGATATCCCTAAAAATATTTAGTTATGCTTTGGGAAGGAAACTTTGTTTTGTAGCAGATTTTATTTGCCAAGTTTAGCAGAATATTTTGTTTAAGACCTAAAATTACATCCAAATGAAATGTCTGACCACTGCAACTGTACTTTTGGTGTCCTCTGAAACCCACGAGGGTTACGAAAACAATAATACAAATAATTTAGTTTTACACATTTAGAAGATGTATGAAAAGGGGGAGGAGTCTAAAGCCATGACACTTACGATGTTCCTGAAGAAATGTGCAACGGCGCTCTCATTGGGCCGGCGGCGCGCGGCGGCGGCCTGCTGGGGCGACGCGGCCAGGTGACCCCTAAACGACCCCTGCAACAGACATCACTGCTTTACCAATCATCCCCCGAATCTTTCCCTCGGATGGTATTCAAATGAAGTTACAGAACATCAAAATAATAGCTAAAGGCTGACAAAAACACGACAAACACCTCTGAGGAATCACATCCACACCACAAATGAGTGTGAGACCTAATTAGATATAGAACATATATTCTTTATAATCTAGTTTGATCGAAAAATAAAGGTATTATATCTGCAAATATTATTCGTCCAACATTATTTAATTAAATAGAGATGTTTCATGCCCACGCCTTGGAGAATGACAACCCTTCATCATCCCACCTGCTGCGCTAACGCTGCAGCTCTCATTAGCATTTCTCAGACAATGGCCGGTTCAGTTGGTCACGACCCTCCCTGCGGTTATAACACACCCTGCGGTTATAACACACCCTTATAACACACCCTGCGGTTATAACACACCCTGCGGTTATAAGGTTAAGGTTAAGTTTATTTGATATGGACATCAAAGAGCATTGAGATGTGACATACATGTATGCACAACAATCAGATGCACAATGTTAAGTGTTTATAGCGGAACGCTAATTTTCAACACCTGTCCATAACACACCCTTATAACACACCCTGCAGTTCTAACACACCCTGCGGTTATAACACACCCTTATAACACACCCTGCAGTTATAACACACCCTTATAACACACCCTGCAGTTCTAACACACCCTGCGGTTATAACACACCCTTATAACACACCCTGCGGTTATAACACACCCTTATAACACACCCTGCAGTTCTAACACACCCTGCGGTTATAACACACCCTTATAACACACCCTGCAGTTATAACACACCCTTATAACACACCCTGCAGTTCTAACACACCCTGCGGTTATAACACACCCTTATAACACACCCTGCAGTTATAACACACCCTTATAACACACCCTGCAGTTAGGGACTGTACGATATTTACCGGGGGGGGAGGGCCGGTCGTCAGGGGGGAGGGCCTAGGAGAATTGTTTTAAGCCTTAGGGGAGGGCCCAGGAGAATATTTTTGGCCTGGGGGGAGGGCCGAGGAAAATTATTTTTTCCTGATGTATGATATCTTTTTTCCCTTATCAATGATCAGTTTCCGATATTTGAAAAGGTGTGTAGGCCAAAACATGATTCACGTCTCCTTGACAGAGTGGGCGAGTCCAAAATGTCGCAAGAAACAAAGCATCACGGGGCGGCGGAAACTTGTGGATACCTGAATCTCTCACAACCCCCCTCGTGAGCTTGCAGGTTTTTAAACATGGCGTCAAGTCAAACAACGAGCAGCAAACGTGGTGACTTTCTGCAAAGAAGAAGCAATGTCCGGGCAGCTTCTATGGTTCACCCGAGATTTACGGTAGTTTGTGTTTTGTCTTATAATAGCCTATAAGGTACAATGTCATCAGCCAAGTTGTGAAATTATTGGGGGAGTCTCGTAACATTGATAAAAGCAGGCTTGTCCCCATTCTCAAGTTCAAGGCACAGCGTGGCATAAACCCCTGCTCTCGCTGCGTGTGTACCCGTGTGTGTGTGTGTGTGCTTATGTGGCCGTTTTAACCTTGTAAACGTCATTTTCCGACCAATTTTATTTGATTCACGTAGCGGGGAGGGCCTAGGAGAATTTTTTGGAGCCGGGGGGAGGGCCCCGGAAAAAAAAAAATTACCAGGGGGGAGGGCCAGGCAGAACATTTTTAACCCGATCGTCTGGCGACCGGCCCTCCCCCCCGCTAAATATCGTACAGTCCCTTATAACACACCCTGCAGTTATAACACACCCTGCAGTTATAACACACCCTGCGGTTATAACACACCCTGCAGTTATAACACACGTTATACGCAGCTGTGGTACTTTCTAGTGAAAGTGAATATTATTTTTGCCCTGCATGTAGCAGAAAAACCGTAGTAACCTTGATTTAGGCCAAAAATCAAATCTTATTTTCCACCTCTTGTCGTCTACTTTTAGAAATGTCTGATTATGGCACCAAATATGGCAAATGTTTATATATGCTTTGATGGAATTGTTAATGAACTAAAGTAAAATGATCTGAAAGTGAAAGCATTTTGGATTTGTACTGTTTTTGTTATGTTCATCATTCCCTGCTGCAATACAATATGAACTGAACTGAAGTTTGTGCCAATTTGCTGTTTCAGTTACTCCACCCTGAAAACATGAAGGCTGTAAAGATGCAAGTTGTATTATAGGCCATCATGGGACGTGGCGGTAATGATGAGGAAAGCACTGGACCATACATGAGGCTCTAACCCTAACCCTAACCCTTCCTGCGCTGCTCACACTGATCCACACTGAGTGTTGGGTCCATTATTTACCAACTGGAGACTCCAGAGACAAGCATTAATAATTAGTGTGATCAGACTATATGACCCAAGACAGATATGTAACAGACGTTATGTTGTTAGGGTCTGCATTTAACCCCCCTAGGTCAGGATCAATTGGGTCATTCCCATTACATAAACTCACATAGTTATTTAAACATCACCATTCGTCATTACCAACGGTGATTTCTATACGTTCGCAGGGCTCCAGACTAACGTTTTCATTTAGGTGCACCAGCACATAATTTAGGTGCACCCAAAAATGTTCACCACGCCTTTTGCCTCCGCAATAATACATTTGAAGTGTTTTGTCAGTTCCATACACATTGGTAGTTTCTTAACACATTATGTAAATTATTGTAAACAGGAATAAAGGTTCAGATAAATGTTTTTTTAAATTTAAATCACTGTACAAACAAGAAATCACAATAACCTCAATTGTGATGTTTAAAGTGCTTGACAAACTCAAATAAATAAATCAAACTCAAATAACTTAACACAAGTGTGCACTGCCTTGAACAGACATCTTTTTTTCAAAGCGGATGTCGTGTGTCCAAATCCAACACTGCACTTTTCTGGGTCCCGATACGTCCGCAGAGTGCGACGAACGGCTGTCTGGATAATGGACGAGATTATCGCAGACGGCACACAGAGAGTCCTGCCTTATAGTTACACTGCAGACATCGCGTCCTGCCGCAAAGTGTGCTCTCTGTTTACGACACGTGTGACAGCTGACAAAACGAAGGATCAGGCTCAGCTCCATGCTCAATGTAGCCGTTACCGATCAGTAAAAAAATGCCTTTAACGGCCCGAGTCCGAGTCTTTGAGATCGGATCGGGACCGCATTCACCGAAAAACAATATCAGGGTCAGAGCCAATCAGAGGTAGAGTAGGGGCACGTCAGAGCCAATCAGAGGCAGAGTAGGGGCACGTCAGAGCCAATCAGAGGCAGAGTAGGGCGTGTCTTCACAGAACGCGGGTGGGGAAACAAAATAACGCTCCACACAGACGGATCTGCTTAATGTCAGGCGATGCGACCAATGAAAATGTTTCGTCGCACTCGACAGATTTTTGGTGGCACTCTGGAGCCCTGGTTCTGAAATGACTGCAGTAACTGGGAGTAACTGAAAAGGGAGGAACTGAAAGAAAAAACATTTTCAGTGTTTGTGAAAGAAATGCGGTTGTGGAGTTGGAAAAATCTTTAATGTTTTTTACGGGTTTTCATAGTTTATTTAGGGTGTTTATCCTACAACTATTTCTGGGTGTCGAATATTGATCTCCATCAACTCCATCAATATCTAAGTAGGAGAGAGTCGTTTAGGATGAATTTTGTGTTCGTGAAAATATCAACTCCAGTTCGCCAAATCAACAGAAAAATATTTAACCCAAAACGTCCATCCAATATACTTTTTAAAATGAAAAGTATCCAACTAAAAAAGGACAGCCTTCCTATAATTAAAGAAAGATAAACTTGGAGTTTATCGTTTGTAAAAATAAAATAAAAAAACTCACCTTGCTCCTTTTCTTCTTGTCTCCTCCAAAGAAGGTGTTGAGCTGGTCCATTAGGCCCGGGGCATTCTTCTTCTTCTTGCTCAGCCCTGAGGAACTGGTGGTGGCCATGTTAGCTGCTGGGTGGCTCTCTGCTCGCAAGTCAATCCAAAAGTCCTGTAAGGTTTTAGTGTGAAGCGGCGGTGAACTCGAGGTCTCTGAGCCTAACTGACGCCACGGGGGCGCCTTTGAAGGTGTCGTCCGTCCCCCTCCGCCCCGCCCTCCCGACGCGATGCATCATGGGAGATGAGGAAGGGGTCAGGTGTTGGTTGTTGGGGGGGGGGGGGGGGGGGGGGGGAGACGTCCATCTGTGGCATGGCTCCAGGCATTCTTTGGGTCTTCAGTGCCTGTGGAGTCAGTCACTGCCGACCCGCGGAGAGGCAGCATGGGTCATTGTTCCCCTGGCTGTGGGGACAACAAGGAGATCTATTAGTGTGAACTCAGAGGCCGATGCAAAGCAGCCTGTGGCACTGTGAGGCCATTGTTGAGCTAACACCCCCAGCCCTGCCCCCCTCCGTCCCTCCATGTTACAGATACTAAATGGGTCGCTTGGATCCACAAACTGAATGAACATGCGTGGAGTTAAAGGAGTGGAGCGTGAAACGCATGACCAGTGTCAGACAACATGAGGAAGATGAAGCAAAAGACAGTGAAGGAGAAGATGTGACGAAGATGAAGAGTGTTTGCAAAGTTGTAAAAATATGGCAGCATAGCCTTGTGGTGAAGGTGTCCAACGTCCACAGCCACCCTTGAATGTATAGCCACCCCTGAGCCTGTATTCACTGTCTAACCCCTACCTGCTCCTTAATGACCTGTCTCTGTACTGTCTAACCCCTACCTGCTCCTTAATGACCTGTCTCTGTACTGTCTAACCCCTACTTGCTCCTTAATGACCTGTCTCTGTACTGTCTAACCCCTACCTGCTCCTTAATGACCTGTCTCTGTACTGTCTAACCCCTACCTGCTCCTTAATGACCTGTCTCTGTACTGTCTAACCCCTACCTGCTCCTTAATGACCTGTCTCTGTACAGTCTAACCCCTACCTGCTCCTTAATGACCTGTCTCTGTACCGTCTAACCCCTACCTGCTCCTTAATGACCTGTCTCTGTACCGTCTAACCCCTACCTGCTCCTTAATGACCTGTCTCTGTACTGTCTAACCCCTACCTGCTCCTTAATGACCTGTCTCTGTACCGTCTAACCCCTACCTGCTCCTTAATGACCTGTCTCTGTACCGTCTAACCCCTACCTGCTCCTTAATGACCTGTCTCTGTACCGTCTAACCCCTACCTGCTCCTTAATGACCTGTCTCTGTACTGTCTAACCCCTACCTGCTCCTTAATGAATGGAAGTTGTTCGGAGCAAGAAAGATGTTTATTTGTTTAGTTTGTCTTCCAGACACTGAGTGGTTTGAATGTGTGCGGTTGTGTTGAATCTGTCACTGTCGTAAAACAGTTCCTGAACCAACGGTCATATTTAGACACTGTGGCATCAAGTAAGTAAGTAAGTCAAATGAAGGAAACAAAGGTTTTGTGTTAGGAGACTCCCTTACAGACTCATATGAATGTGTATGTGGAGTGTGTGTTGTTGATAGCTGGTTTACAGCCTCACCGGGCTAAGTCCCTAAACCTTGCTCTGCACCACAGGTGTGCAGCCCCACCCAGCCCCAGTCTAACCAGTCAGGCTCAGGCCAGGTGAGGCTTTAAAACAGCTATCACACTAACACACTCCCTGTATACGCCACAGTAACTATAGCAACAAAGGTCTTTTGTTTGTTGCTGGCTTCTATTCCAGTTCAGATGCATTTTCAGAAAATGAAAATGTTTCTGTTGGACTGAATTCAGTTTGGGTGTGAGGCAAAGTAGCGCCTCCAAGGTTCCCCAAAGGTGTTATAAACATTTTCCAAATCAAGAGAAACCATGTCGATACTGCAACACTGGACTTGTAGTTTATTTTTCTCACCCTAAAAGACCCTCATAGATGCTCTTTTACTATTACCATTTTACTATGATGCAGTTTGGTCGTTTAGCAGAAGCTTGTATGTGGTCCTGTTTAGTGCAACTGCAAGAGCATGGCGGAAACACTACCAGGGTTAGGGGTGCGATTCAAACTGGTGACAAGGAATCGTAATATAAGAATAAATCACTATTGTAACACACTTTAGAACAAAGGTCATTGAGGAGCAGGTAGGGGTTAGGACATCTTGCTCATCGATCCCTGAAGGTAGGTTGTGTACATTGAGGCTCGAACCCTTGAACTTACATCACACAGTGATGTAAGTTCTGCGCAGACTGGTTGA
>JAOPHQ010004343.1:70000-88251 GCA_030340625.1 Merluccius polli
TCACCACTGGGGGGGTAAAGGGCTGTTACCACCAGGTGTGGTGTGATTAGCCATGTGTGAGGTCACTACCCTCAAGTGACATCACAAGTGGGAGTGTCCGCACGCACACACACACACCAGTCCAAAGAAGTAATCAGCGGTCAACTCTATACTAATATAATGTCGGCTTGTAGTATTATTAGTATTATTTAAGTATAAACAGTGTGAACAAGTCAACAGTCTGTGTATGAAGTAGTGACTAATGCTGATCATAAGAACCATAGTAATATTGATATCTGTGCTTACTTGAGAGCTCCTCCCTGTCCTGGCAGCTCCGCTCACGATGACCACCTGGCTGCTGGCTAAGCTCTCCATGAAGTTCCTCCTAGATCTCCAGGCCGGCAGGTCCGTCCTCTCCTGGAGCAGCGCGTAAAACCTGAAGGATTAGGGCAGCTCGTCGAAAGGGTTGAGCTCCAGCATGTCCTCATATTCCCCGTCCCCCTGGCCGACAGAGTCCACCTCCAGCACCTCGCCAGGTGATGTCCTCGCCAGGTGTATTGCTGATGTCCTCGCCAGGTGTATTGGTGATGTCCAACCCCTCGCCAGGTGATGTCCTCGCCAGGGGTATCGGTGATGTCCAACCCCTCGCCAGGTGATGTCCTCGCCAGGTGTATCGTGATGTCCTCGCCAGGTGTATCGTGATGTCCTCGCCAGGTGTATTGGTGATGTCCAACCCCTCGCCAGGTGATGTCCTCGCCAGGTGTATTGGTGATGTCCTCGCCAGGTGTATCGGTGATGTCCTCGCCAGGTGTATCGTGATGTCCTCGCCAGGTGTATTGGTGATGTCCTCGCCAGGTGTATCGTGATGTCCTCGCCAGGTGTATCGGTGATGTCCTCGCCAGGTGTATCGTGATGTCCTCGCCAGGTGTATCGTGATGTCCTCGCCAGGTGTATCGTGATGTCCTCGCCAGGTGTATTGGGGATGTCCTCGCCAGGTGTATCGGTGATGTCCTCGCCAGGTGTATCGGTGATGTCCTCGCCAGGTGTATCGGTGATGTCCTCGCCAGGTGTATCGGTGATGTCCTCGCCAGGTGTATCGGGGATGTCCTCGCCAGGTGTATCATGATGTCCTCGCCAGGTGTATCGGGGATGTCCTCGCCAGGTGTATCATGATGTCCTCGCCAGGTGTATCGGTGATGTCCTCGCCAGGTGTATCGTGATGTCCTCGCCAGGTGTATCGTGATGTCCTCGCCAGGTGTATCGGTGATGTCCTCGCCAGGTGTATCGGTGATGTCCTCGCCAGGTGTATTGGTGATGTCCTCGCCAGGTGTATCGTGATGTCCTCGCCAGGTGTATCGTGATGTCCTCGCCAGGTGTATCGGTGATGTCCTCGCCAGGTGTATTGGGGATGTCCTCTCCAGGTGTATCGGGGATGTCCTCGCCAGGTGTATCATGATGTCCTCGCCAGGTGTATCGGTGATGTCCTCGCCAGGTGTATCGGTGATGTCCTCGCCAGGTGTATCGTGATGTCCTCGCCAGGTGTATCGGGGATGTCCTCGCCAGGTGTATCGGTGATGTCCTCGCCAGGTGTATCGGTGATGTCCTCGCCAGGTGTATCAGTGATGTCCTCGCCAGGTGTATTGGGGATGTCCTCGCCAGGTGTATTGGTGATGTCCTCGCCAGGTGTATCGTGATGTCCTCGCCAGGTGTATCGTGATGTCCTCTCCAGGTGTATCGGTGATGTCCTCGCCAGGTGTATCGGTGATGTCCTCGCCAGGTGTATCGGTGATGTCCTCGCCAGGTGTATCGGGGATGTCCTCGCCAGGTGTATCATGATGTCCTCGCCAGGTGTATTGGGGATGTCCTCGCCAGGTGTATCGGGGATGTCCTCGCCAGGTGTATCAGTGATGTCCTCGCCAGGTGTATCGTGATGTCCTCGCCAGGTGTATTGGGGATGTCCTCGCCAGGTGTATCGGGGATGTCCTCGCCAGGTGTATTGGGGATGTCCTCGCCAGGTGTATCGTGATGTCCTCGCCAGGTGTATCATGATGTCCTCGCCAGGTGTATTGGTGATGTCCTCGCCAGGTGTATCGGTGATGTCCTCGCCAGGTGTATCGGTGATGTCCTCGCCAGGTGTATCGGTGATGTCCTCGCCAGGTGTATCGGTGATGTCCTCGCCAGGTGTATTGGTGATGTCCTCGCCAGGTGTATCGGTGATGTCCTCGCCAGGTGTATCGTGATGTCCTCGCCAGGTGTATTGGGGATGTCCTCGCCAGGTGTATCGGTGATGTCCTCGCCAGGTGTATCGGGGATGTCCTCGCCAGGTGTATTGGTGATGTCCTCGCCAGGTGTATCGGGGATGTCCTCGGCAGGTGTATCGGGGATGTCCTCGCCAGGTGTATTGGGGATGTCCTCGCCAGGTGTATCGTGATGTCCTCGCCAGGTGTATTGGGGATGTCCTCGCCAGGTGTATCGTGATGTCCTCGCCAGGTGTATCGGTGATGTCCTCGCCAGGTGTATCGGGGATGTCCTCGCCAGGTGTATCGGTGATGTCCTCGCCAGGTGTATCGGGGATGTCCTCGCCAGGTGTATCGGTGATGTCCTCGCCAGGTGTATCGGTGATGTCCTCGCCAGGTGTATCGGTGATGTCCTCGCCAGGTGTATCGTGATGTCCTCGCCAGGTGTATCGGGGATGTCCTCGCCAGGTGTATCGGTGATGTCCTCGCCAGGTGTATCGGTGATGTCCTCGCCAGGTGTATCGTGATGTCCTCGCCAGGTGTATCGTGATGTCCTCGCCAGGTGTATCGTGATGTCCTCGCCAGGTGTATCGTGATGTCCTCGCCAGGTGTATCGTGATGTCCTCGCCAGGTGTATTGGTGATGTCCTCGCCAGGTGTATTGGTGATGTCCTCGCCAGGTGTATTGGTGATGTCCTCGCCAGGTGTATCGTGATGTCCTCGCCAGGTGTATCGTGATGTCCTCGCCAGGTGTATTGGGGATGTCCTCGCCAGGTGTATCGTGATGTCCTCGCCAGGTGTATCGGTGATGTCCTCGCCAGGTGTATTGGGGATGTCCTCGCCAGGTGTATCGTGATGTCCTCGCCAGGTGTATCGGGGATGTCCTCGCCAGGTGTATTGGGGATGTCCTCGCCAGGTGTATCGGGGATGTCCTCGCCAGGTGTATTGGGGATGTCCTCGCCAGGTGTATCGTGATGTCCTCGCCAGGTGTATCGTGATGTCCTCGCCAGGTGTATTGGGGATGTCCTCGCCAGGTGTATTGGGGATGTCCTCGCCAGGTGTATTGGGGATGTCCTGCTCCATAGTTAATGCTGTAATAAACAGTGTATTGAGCGGAGGCGACAGACCAGAGGAAACTCGCACACCTCAATGACAACCGGGCGTCACGTCCCTGGCTGGCGGGGTCAGCGCCATAATCCTCTGAGTGGAGAGACAGGAAAGACTCACCACCCCCCCCCCCCCCCCCACATGTGGTGGGATGTTTAGTAATGTCTGTATTAAAATGTGTTGGGCTGAACCATTACAGCGGGTTTAACAGACATAACGTTGACAAACTAAACAAATAAATGATAAATGATCATTTGAGCAGTGGGAGGGGCTACACCAAATAAATCAACTCACTAAGGTTTCACTTCGGTGTATTTAACTAAATGAAAAGGTCTTTATTTGTATTTGCTGAGCTGAATAAACATTTGCTTTAATGAAACCAAATAAAAGGTGCGTCACTGAGTGCAAATTAATGATCCTAATGATATAAAATCCAGCGGCGCTCTGCTGCCACCCAGCGGGCGGCGCGGAAGGAGCGCATGCGCCGTGCGCCGCAGCAAGCTCCTGACGTTGGAGAGGAGCGAACTGCGCATGCTCCACTTACGTGTCACGTGATGTCACCTGGAGGTGGTATCACCTGTAATTGATGTCACCTGGAGGTGGTATCACCTGGAGGTGGTATCACCTGGAATTGATGTCACCTGGAGGTGGTATCACCTGGAGGTGGTATCACCTGTAATTGATGTCACCTGGAGGTGGTATCACCTGTAATTGATGTCACCTGGAGGTGGTATCACCTGGAGGTGGTATCACCTGGAATTGATGTCACCTGGAGGTGGTATCACCTGGAATTGATGTCACCTGGAGGTGGTATCACCTGGAATTGATGTCACCTGGAGGTGGTATCACCTGTAATTGATGTCACCTGGAGGTGGTATCACCTGTAATTGATGTCACCTGGAGGTGGTATCACCTGGAGGTGGTATCACCTGGAATTGATGTCACCTGGAGGTGGTATCACCTGGAATTGATGTCACCTGGAGGTGGTATCACCTGGAATTGATGTCACCTGGAGGTGGTATCACCTGGAATTGATGTCACCTGGAGGTGGTATCACCTGTAATTGATGTCACCTGGAGGTGGTATCACCTGTAATTGATGTCACCTGGAGGTGGTATCACCTGTAATTGATGTCACCTGGAGGTGGTATCACCTGTAATTGATGTCACCTGGAGGTGGTATCACCTGTAATTGATGTCGCCTGGAGGTTATATCAAGGCGCACACGTGGCGTCCGCAGCCACGTGGGATCTTCAGAGAGGACCAGCAGTCAGTAACAGTTTTATTGTCTCATTTGTCGGTTATTATTTAATGTGTCATCTAATGAGCCGGTTGAGGTGGTCTGGGCTTCATCTGAGCCTGCATGGACCGGTTCTGACCTGCTCCTCAGTGACCTTCATGTTACTGTGTTATGTGGCTTCATTCTGTGTTATGTGGCTTCATTCTGTGTTATGTGGCTTCATTCTGTGTTGTGTGGCTTTTATACACTAGTTCTACATCATAAAGTTATACACTAGTTATACATCATAAAGTTATACACTAGTTCTACATCATAAAGTTACTAGTTATACATCATAAAGTTATACACTAGTTATACATCATAAAGTTATACACTAGTTCTACATCATAAAGTTATACACTAGTTCTACATCATAAAGTTACTAGTTCTACATCATAAAGTTATACACTAGTTATACATAATAAAGTTACTAATTCTACATCATAAAGTTATACACTAGTTATACATAATAAAGTTACTAGTTCTACATCATAAAGTTATACACTAGTTCTACATCATAAAGTTACTAGTTCTACATGATAAAGCTATACACTAGTAATACATAATAAAGTTATACACTAGTTCTACATCATAAAGTTATACACTAGTTCTACATCATAAAGTTATACACTAGTTCTACATCATAAAGTTATACACTAGTTCTACATAATAAAGTTACTAGTTCTACATCATAAAGTTATACACTAGTTCTACATCATAAAGTTATACACTAGTTCTACATCATAAAGTTATACACTAGTTATACATAATAAAGTTACTAGTTCTACATCATAAAGTTATACACTAGTTCTACATCATAAAGTTATACACTAGTTATACATAATAAAGTTACTAGTTCTACATCATAAAGTTATACACTAGTTCTACATCATAAAGTTATACACTAGTTATACATAATAAAGTTACTAGTTCTACATCATAAAGTTATACACTAGTTCTACATCATAAAGTTATACACTAGTTATACATAATAAAGTTACTAGTTCTACATCATAAAGTTATACACTAGTTCTACATCATAAAGTTATACACTAGTTCTACATCATAAAGTTATACACTAGTTCTACATCATAAAGTTACTAGTTCTACATCATAAAGTTATACACTAGTTCTACATCATAAAGTTACTAGTTCTACATCATAAAGTTATACACTAGTTCTACATCATAAAGTTATACACTAGTTCTACATCATAAAGTTATACACTAGTTCTACATCATAAAGTTACTAGTTCTACATCATAAAGTTATACACTAGTTCTACATCATAAAGTTACTAGTTCTACATCATAAAGTTATACACTAGTTCTACATCATAAAGTTATACACTAGTTCTACATCATAAAGTTACTAGTTCTACATCATAAAGTTATACACTAGTAATACATAATAAAGTTATACACTAGTTATACATCATAAAGTTATACACTAGTTCTACATCATAAAGTTATACACTAGTTCTACATCATAAAGTTATACACTAGTTCTACATCATAAAGTTATACACTAGTTCTACATAATAAAGTTACTAGTTCTACATCATAAAGTTATACACTAGTTCTACATCATAAAGTTATACACTAGTTATACATAATAAAGTTACTAGTTCTACATCATAAAGTTATACACTAGTTCTACATCATAGTTATACACTAGTTATAAATCATAGTTATACATACAATTGATGTCACCTGGAGGTGGTATCACCTGGAGGTGGTATCACCTGGAATTGATGTCACCTGGAGGTGGTATCACCTGGAGGTGGTATCACCTGTAATTGATGTCACCTGGAGGTGGTATCACCTGGAATTGATGTCACCTGGAGGTGGTATCACCTGGAATTGATGTCACCTGGAGGTGGTATCACCTGTAATTGATGTCACCTGGAGGTGGTATCACCTGTAATTGATGTCGCCTGGAGGTTATATCAAGGCGCACACGTGGCGTCCGCAGCCACGTGGGATCTTCAGAGAGGACCAGCAGTCAGTAACAGTTTTATTGTCTCATTTGTCGGTTATTATTTAATGTGTCATCTAATGAGCCGGTTGAGGTGGTCTGGGCTTCATCTGAGCCTGCATGGACCGGTTCTGACCTGCTCCTCAGTGACCTTCATGTTACTGTGTTATGTGGCTTCATTCTGTGTTATGTGGCTTCATTCTGTGTTATGTGGCTTTTATACACTAGTTCTACATCATAAAGTTATACACTAGTTCTACATCATAAAGTTACTAGTTATACATCATAAAGTTATACACTAGTTATACATCATAAAGTTATACACTAGTTCTACATCATAAAGTTATACACTAGTTCTACATCATAAAGTTACTAGTTCTACATCATAAAGTTATACACTAGTTCTACATCATAAAGTTACTAGTTCTACATCATAAAGTTATACACTAGTTCTACATCATAAAGTTATACACTAGTTCTACATCATAAAGTTATACACTAGTTCTACATCATAAAGTTACTAGTTCTACATCATAAAGTTATACACTAGTTCTACATCATAAAGTTACTAGTTCTACATCATAAAGTTATACACTAGTTCTACATCATAAAGTTATACACTAGTTCTACATCATAAAGTTACTAGTTCTACATCATAAAGTTATACACTAGTAATACATAATAAAGTTATACACTAGTTCTACATCATAAAGTTATACACTAGTTCTACATCATAAAGTTATACACTAGTTCTACATCATAAAGTTATACACTAGTTCTACATCATAAAGTTATACACTAGTTCTACATCATAAAGTTATACACTAGTTATACATAATAAAGTTACTAGTTCTACATCATAAAGTTATACACTAGTTCTACATCATAGTTATACACTAGTTATAAATCATAGTTATACATACAATTGATGTCACCTGGAGGTGGTATCACCTGGAGGTGGCATCACCTGGAATTGATGTCGCCTGGAGGTGGTATCACCTGGAGGTGGTATCACCTGGAATTGATGTCACCTGGAGGTGGTATCACCTGGAGGTGGTATCACCTGTAATTGATGTCACCTGGAGGTGGTATCACCTGTAATTGATGTCGCCTGGAGGTTATATCAAGGCGCACACGTGGCGTCCGCAGCCACGTGGGATCTTCAGAGAGGACCAGCAGTCAGTAACAGTTTTATTGTCTCATTTGTCGGTTATTATTTAATGTGTCATCTAATGAGCCGGTTGAGGTGGTCTGGGCTTCATCTGAGCCTGCATGGACCGGTTCTGACCTGCTCCTCAGTGACCTTCATGTTACTGTGTTATGTGGCTTCATTCTGTGTTATGTGGCTTCATTCTGTGTTATGTGGCTTTTATACACTAGTTCTACATCATAAAGTTATACACTAGTTCTACATCATAAAGTTACTAGTTATACATCATAAAGTTATACACTAGTTATACATCATAAAGTTATACACTAGTTCTACATCATAAAGTTATACACTAGTTCTACATCATAAAGTTACTAGTTCTACATCATAAAGTTATACACTAGTTATACATAATAAAGTTACTAATTCTACATCATAAAGTTATACACTAGTTATACATAATAAAGTTACTAGTTCTACATCATAAAGTTATACACTAGTTCTACATCATAAAGTTACTAGTTCTACATGATAAAGCTATACACTAGTAATACATAATAAAGTTATACACTAGTTCTACATCATAAAGTTATACACTAGTTCTACATCATAAAGTTATACACTAGTTCTACATCATAAAGTTATACACTAGTTCTACATAATAAAGTTACTAGTTCTACATCATAAAGTTATACACTAGTTCTACATCATAAAGTTATACACTAGTTCTACATCATAAAGTTATACACTAGTTATACATAATAAAGTTACTAGTTCTACATCATAAAGTTATACACTAGTTCTACATCATAAAGTTATACACTAGTTATACATAATAAAGTTACTAGTTCTACATCATAAAGTTATACACTAGTTCTACATCATAAAGTTATACACTAGTTACACATAATAAAGTTACTAGTTCTACATCATAAAGTTATACACTAGTTCTACATCATAAAGTTATACACTAGTTATACATAATAACGTTATACACTAGTTCTACATCATAAAGTTATACACTAGTTCTACATCATAAAGTTACTAGTTCTACATCATAAAGTTATACACTAGTTCTACATCATAAAGTTATACACTAGTTATACATAATAAAGTTATACACTAGTTCTACATAATAAAGTTACTAGTTCTACATCATAAAGTTATACACTAGTTCTACATCATAAAGTTACTAGTTCTACATCATAAAGTTACTAGTTCTACATCATAAAGTTATACACTAGTTCTACATAATAAAGTTATACACTAGTTATAAATCATAGTTATACACTAGTTCTACATCATAAAGTTATACAGTAGTTCTACATCATAAAGTTATACACTAGTTCTACATAATAAAGTTATATACTAGTTCTACATAATAACGTTATACACTAGTTATACATCATAAAGTTATACACTAGTTCTACATCATAAAGTTATACACTAGTTCTACATCATAAAGTTATACACTAGTTCTACATCATAAAGTTATACACTAGTTCTACATCATAAAGTTATACACTAGTTCTACATAATAACGTTATACACTAGTTCTACATCATAAAGTTATACACTAGTTATACATCATAAAGTTATACACTAGTTCTACATCATAAAGTTATGCACTAGTTCTACATAATAACGTTATACACTAGTTATACATCATAAAGTTATACACTAGTTCTACATCATAAAGTTATTTACTCGTTCTACATCATAAAGTTATACACTAGTTCTACATAATAACGTTATACACTTGTTCTACATCATAAAGTTATACACTAGTTCTACATCATAGTTATTTACTCGTTCTACATCATAGTTATACACTAGTTCTACATCATAGTTATTTACTCGTTCTACATCATAGTTATACACTAGTTCTACATAATAACGTTATACACTAGTTATACATCATAAAGTTATACACTAGTTCTACATCATAAAGTTATACACTAGTTATACATAATAAAGTTATACACTAGTTCTACATAATAATGTTATACACTAGTTCTACATCATAAAGTTATACACTAGTTCTACATCATAAAGTTATACACTAGTTCTACATCATAAAGTTATGCACTAGTTCTACATCATAAAGTTATACACTAGTTATACATCATAAAGTTATACACTAATTCTACATCATAAAGTTATTTACTCGTTCTACATCATAAAGTTATACACTAGTTCTACATAATAACGTTATACACTAGTTATACATCAAAGTTATACACTGGTTCTACATCATAGTTATTTACTCGTTCTACATCATAGTTATACACTAGTTCTACATAATAACGTTATACACTAGTTATACATCATAAAGTTATACACTAGTTCTACATCATAAAGTTATACACTAGTTATACATAATAAAGTTATACACTAGTTCTACATCATAAAGTTATACACCAGTTCTACATCATAGTTATACACTCGTTCTACATAATAAAGTTATACACTAGTTCTACATCATAAAGTTATACACTAGTTCTACATCATAAAGTTATACACTAGTTCTACATCATAAAGTTATACACTAGTTATACAGTACATCATAAAGTTATACACTAGTTCTACATCATAAAGTTATACACTAGTTCTACATCATAAAGTTATACACTAGTTCTACATCATAAAGTTATACACTAGTTCTACATCATAAAGTTATACACTAGTTCTACATCATAAAGTTATACACTAGTTCTACATCATAAAGTTATACACTAGTTATACAGTACATCATAAAGTTATACACTAGTTCTACATCATAAAGTTATACACTAGTTCTACATCATAAAGTTATACACTAGTTCTACATCATAAAGTTATACACTAGCTCTACATCATAAAGTTATACACTAGTTCTACATCATAAAGTTATACACTAGTTCTACATCATAAAGTTATACACTAGTTCTACATCATAAAGTTATACACTAGTTCTACATCATAAAGTTATACACTAGCTCTACATCATAAAGTTATACACTAGTTCTACATCATAAAGTTATACACTAGTTCTACATCATAAAGTTATACACTAGTTCTACATCATAAAGTTATACACTAGCTCTACATCATAAAGTTATACACTAGTTCTACATCATAAAGTTATACACTAGTTCTACATCATAAAGTTATACACTAGTTCTACATCATAAAGTTATACACTAGTTCTACATCATAAAGTTATACACTAGTTATACATCATAAAGTTATACACTAGTTCTACATCATAAAGTTATACACTAGTTATACATCATAAAGTTATACACTAGTTCTACATCATAAAGTTATACACTAGTTCTACATCATAAAGTTATACACTAGTTCTACATCATAAAGTTATACACTAGTTCTACATCATAAAGTTATACACTAGTTCTACATCATAAAGTTATACACTAGTTCTACATAATAAAGTTACTAGTTCTACATCATAAAGTTATACACTAGTTCTACATCATAAAGTTATACACTAGTTATACATAATAAAGTTACTAGTTCTACATCATAAAGTTATATACTAGTTCTACATCATAAAGTTATACACTAGTTATACATAATAAAGTTACTAGTTCTACATCATAAAGTTATACACTAGTTCTACATCATAAAGTTATACACTAGTTATACAGTACATCATAAAGTTATACACTAGTTCTACATCATAAAGTTATACACTAGTTCTACATCATAAATTACTTTATTAAAAATGTTGAAACATTAAAAAAAAGGAAACTATTGGCATTTCTTGAGTCCAAAAGAAATCGCGGCCCTTATAATAATAATAATAATAATAATAATAATAATAACCCGTGACCCCTAAAAACCCGTTTCCATTTCTGCATAAAGTAAAAATCGGTCTGATTGAACCGGCGTTTCATGGCCAGTTAACATACTTAAAACACGCTAATAAATGCACACAAAACATTTTACAAGGAAACTTCTTCCTTATACATCTCAGCCTGGGGTGGTTGAGTCTGAGCTCCTCCTCCCCTTTGTCCTCCCCCTCCTCCCCCTTGTCCTCCTTGTCCTCCTGCTCCTCCTCCTTGTCCTGCTCCTCCTCCTTGTCCTGCTCCTCCTCCTTGTCCTCCTCCTCCTGCTCCTCCTCCTCCTTGTCCTCCTCCTCCTTGTCCTCCTCCTCCTGCTCCTCCTCCTCCTTGTCCTCCTCCTGCTCTTTGTCCTCCTCCTCCTGCTCCTCCTCCCCCTTGTCCTCCCCCTCCACAGCTGAGGAGGTGCATCTTGGCCCCCAGGCTCCTGAGGAAGTGGCTGAGCACGCTCCTCACGGCGGTGGAGGAGAAGTAGAAGATGATGGGGTCCAGGCAGGCGTTGGCGGTGCTGGACAGCAGCGCCACGGTCCTCCAGCTCTCGTTCTCGCTGCGGGCGAAGCCCACCACATGCGACGTGTTGTAGGGGCCGAAGCAGACGGCGAACACCAGCAGGGTGGCGGCGGCGAGGCCGATGGCGCGCAGCCGCTGGCGCCGGCTGATGTTGGGCAGGCGCAGGAGGATGCGGACGAAGTTGGCGTAGCAGAAGCAGCAGATGAAGAGGGGAGCGCAGAAGAGGACCAGGAAGAGCTCCAAGCGCACCGGCAGCAGGATCCCCATCTGCTGCTGGCTGAAGTCCAGGTAGCAGGTCAGGGGGGTCGGCGCCGTGGCGTTGGGGCCGGCGTCTTCGTCCTCTCCGGCGGCGCCAAACAGCGGCAGGGAAGGCAGGATGTAGACGACACTGAGGTTCAGGGAGGACACCACCCAGAAGAGGGCGCTGGCGAGGACGGCGTAGCACGGCCGGTGGAGCTGCGCGTAGCGGATGGGGAACGCCACGCCCAGGTAGCGCTCCACGCTGACCGCCGTCAGCAGCAGCGTGCTGTTGTAGATGGTGGTGTAGAACAGGAAGTTGCTGAGCGGACACAGGAAGTACGGCAGGTTCCAGGTCATGTGGTCTAGGGCCTCCTTCAACTTGAAGGGCAGGAAGGTGAGGAAGATGAGGTCGGAGATGGTGAGGTTGAGGAGGAACACGTCGATGGTCGTCGGCTTGCGGCGGATCTTGCAGCAGAAGGTGACGAACGCCAGGCAGTTGGCGGGAACGCCCAGCAGGAGGGTGATGCTGTAGACGGAGATCAGCAGCGAGCGGACCATCGTCATCCTCACTTCGTCATCGGCCTCCAACCTCCATGGCAGCAAAACAAGAAGGTTACACAAGGAGACCTCAGACTCACATTATCATAGCATTAAAGAAACACTCCTCACACCTCCAATAAGGTCATGTTAGGAATTAGGGCTGCAATGATTAGTCGATTAATCAATTAGTCGATCGACAGAAAATGAATCAAATCAAATTTGTACAACCGATGAATCGCGTCAGTACAAATACCAAACATTTGCTGCTTGATGGTTCATGGATGTTATAACATGAATACTGTCGGTTGTCGCTTGGCAGATAAAGCAACTTTACAACTTGTGATGGCGTGTGCTATAATTTATGACATTTTCTAGACTAAATGATTAATTGAAAAAATGATCATTAATCGTTAATAATCATTAGTTGCAGCCCTAGAGATTTTCAAACTCCCAATGTCACAACTACAAGCTGATAAAAAAGGTCCACTACTTTTTATTTCCATAAATATTTAAAAATGTCTTGGTATTTTGTTCAAGTTTAAGTTCATAGAAGAGATACCAACAGGGAAAAACTATTTAATCCAGCTGTTTAATCCACTTTAGTTTAGCTTAGAGGTGTGATAATGACTGAATGAATACATTCACTTTTATTTTTTTGTTACGACAAAACCCATTTGAAACTTAATTATAAAATCCACAGAATAGCACCTCTGTATTTGTTTTTCAATGAGCAGAATTCATCAAAAGTTAAATTAAAATAGTTTGACCTACCGTTTGTCAGTTTGACTGGTGCAGCTCCATTGCATCCCAGTGCAGGCGGGCTATACCACAACACAGACGGGGGGGTGGCCTTCCGCTAACACAGTTTTATTACGACACAACACACCCCTTCAGTTTGCACATATGCCAAATAACCGCTATCTCTGTTTAGATTGCGGAAATTTAATAAGCCCTGTGTAACCGCTCCGTCTCATTTAAAGCCTGTTGCTCGGCAACCATGTAAATGCCGGTGGGATGTATATGTATTTAGATGTGCGGTCTCTCATCAGAGGGCTGATATCGCTAAACAAAGACACGTTTACATGATTAGTGCTGAAATTATTCAATGTTTTTTAACCTTGTTAATCATTTCCAAGTCATTTCCCGACTCCCTCTTTATGTTGGCCTCTGTTCAACAACGCATGCCAAAACATTTCACTTTACTTTGTATTTTATTTTAGTCAAATAATATTAACAATATGCTCTAAAACATATTTGTATTGCATCATCATGAAGACAAGTCTAAGGTGCGATAATAGCATTTGAACGAATGACAACACTGCTTACTTAGTCCCGCCCTAATATTAGTTATTATGGGATCCAGTCTCATATCGTCTATTAAAGTAAAGTAACGTTAGGGTGCGTCATGTGACCATAGAGTTGGTGGTCAGTAAATATGCACACCACAATAATTACCCAATTTAAGTTAATAAAATCTCCTTAAAGTAAACCACTGTGTTCCAGAGAGAGATGAAGAGGTAACAGAAGGCAAAGCAGCTTTATTTATATAGCCCTAACCCTAACCCTAACCCTTTCATACACAATGGCAACTCAATGCGCTTTACATAAAACAATTAGAATTGAAATAAAAATGTTTAAAAAATAAAAAATATAAAACAACTACAGAAGAATAGAAAGAAATAAAATACTATAAGAGCAGCATAAAATCATGATTTCAGAAAGACAGAGAGGGACAGCAGGATATCGAAAAATGAGGCAACTCAAACGACATTTAAAGATTTCTGTTTATTTAAAAAAGACAGAAAAACAAAGAAAGAATGGACAATATCAGTTTAAAATATGTATTTACTAAAAGGAAATCTCAATATTTGATGGTCAACAGGTAAACATAACACTCTGCACACACTGCAATGAATACACTGTTGACTGAAACTAAAGACAAAATGGTTTTAACAGAGCGATATGTAAATGAAAGCTTTGTCTTTGTGATCTGTGTTTCAACGCGCATGCGTGTGTGTGTGTGTGTGTGTGTGTGCGTGTGCGTGTGCGTGTGCGTGTGCGTGTGTGTGTGTGTGTGTGTGTGTGTGAAACTACCTGGTTTTTATTTTCAGAAAACAACGGAAAGTGTCCAAAAAGCAACAAAAAATATGAGGACAAGCCGCAGGTCATTTCCTGATTAAAACAGATTCCATCAAAACTACCGTAGTTCCTTTAAAACTACCGTAGTTCCTTTAAAACTACCGTAGTTCCATCTAAACTACCGTAGTTCCATCTAGACTACCGTAGTTCCTTTAAAACTACCGTAGTTCCATCTAGACTACCGTAGTTCCATCTAGACTACCGTAGTTCCTTCTAAACTACCGTAGTTCCATCTAAACTACCGTAGTTCCTTTAAAACTACCGTAGTTCCTTTAAAACTACCGTAGTTCCATCTAAACTACCGTAGTTCCATCTAGACTACCGTAGTTCCTTCTAAACTACCGTAGTTCCTTCTAAACTACCGTAGTTCCTTCTAAACTACCGTAGTGCCATCTAGACTACCGTAGTTCCTTCTAAACTACCGTAGTTCCATCTAAACTACCGTAGTTCCATCTAAACTACCGTAGTTCCATCTAGACTACCGTAGTTCCATCTAAACTACCGTAGTTCCATCTAGACTACCGTAGTTCCTTCTAAACTACCGTAGTTCCTTCTAAACTACCGTAGTTCCTTCTAAACTACCGTAGTGCCATCTAGACTACCGTAGTTCCTTCTAAACTACCGTAGTTCCATCTAAACTACCGTAGTTCCATCTAGACTACCGTAGTTCCTTCTAAACTACCGTAGTTCCATCTAAACTACCGTAGTTCCATCTAGACTACCGTAGTTCCATCTAAACTACCGTAGTTCCATCTAGACTACCGTAGTTCCATCTAAACTACCGTAGTTCCATCTAGACTACCGTAGTTCCATCTAAACTACCGTAGTTCCATCTAGACTACCGTAGTTCCATCTAGACTACCGTAGTTCCTTCTAAACTACCGTAGTTCCATCTAGACTACCGTAGTTCCTTCTAAACTACCGTAGTTCCATCTAGACTACCGTAGTTCCATCTAAACTACCGTAGTTCCATCTAGACTACCGTAGTTCCATCTAGACTACCGTAGTTCCTTCTAAACTACCGTAGTTCCATCTAGACTACCGTAGTTCCATCTAGACTACCGTAGTTAAGATGGCACTAGACCCTTCCCACCTCAGACGTCCCCAGCTAACCCTAAACCCAATAATCACATCTCAGCTAACCCCAGCATTAGTAATCACATCTCCGCTCTATGAAGTCATGGAAGTCTCTCTGACTCCGCCCCCTCCATTAGTCCTGACTCCGCCCCCTCCATTAGTCCTGACTCAGTCTGGTCATTGTGACCTCCGGTGGGCTCTTGTCCGACAGAGAGGGCGTTTCCCTGACAACGGCGCCGGGGTCAAGTGAGGAGGCGCCGCGCCGGCGGGCCGGCGGCGGCGAGGAGACGGGCCGCCGGCCGCCGCCGCACAGCCGCCCCGCGACGCCGCCGCCGCACAGCCGCCGCGCGGCGGCGGGCGACAGCATCAGCATGACCGCGGGCTCCAGGAAGACGTTGCAGACGCTGGTCAGCATGGCCTCGCGGCGCCACGGCGCGTTGGCGCGCGCGGCGAAGCCCGCGATGTGCGAGGCGTTGTACGGCGCGTAGCAGACCACGAACACCGCCAGCGTGGACAGCGCCACCGCCAGCACGCGCCGCTTCCCGGCGGCGGGAAGGCAGGAGCGCCACACCAGCGCCACGCAGCGCAGCGTGCAGAAGCACGTCACCGCCAGCGGCAGCAGGAACAGCGCCGCCGCCATCTCCAGCCGCAGCGGCAGCAGCAGCGCCAGCTGCGAGGCGCTGAAGTGCTCGTAGCACGCCGCCGCGGCGCCGGCCGCGCCGTCGGCGGGCGGCGAGACGAAGTAGGCCCCGCCCTCGGCCAGCGCCAGGCCCGGCGCCAGGTGCAGCAGCACCGCGGCCCACAGCGCCGCGCTGACGCAGCAGGAGATGCGCGTGCGGCGGTAGCGCTTGTAGGCGATGGGGAAGGCGATGCTGAGGTAGCGGCCCACCGCCACCGCGGTGAGGAAGAGGCAGCTGCCGTACAGCGAGGCGAACAGGAAGAAGCTGTAGACGGGGCACAGCAGTCCCGGGAGCATCCATCCCTGCAGGAAGACCTCCAGCGCCTTCACCGGCAGCCAGGCCACCAGCGCCAGGTTGGCCAGGCACAGGTTGAGGGCGTACACCACGTTGGGCGTGGCGCCCCGCTTGCGCGCCTTGCGGGCGTAGACGAAGAGCACCAGCAGGTTGGCGGGGAGTCCCAGCAGGAAGGTGCAGCAGTAGACGAACAGCGCCACGCAGCCGTTCACGCCGATGGCGGCGGCGGCGGCGGCGGCGGCGGCGGCGGCGTCCATGGGGACCGCTGGACGGCGGCCGGCTCAGGAGACGCGAGGCGTAGCGACCGCGCGGCGGCCAGACCACCGTCGCATCCCGGACCCTTCGGGACCGGTCCCTCGTTTTACACGGAGGCGGGACGACCGCTCCGGAACGGGAGAGCAGCTCCGGAGGCGTTTCCCGCCGCCGCCATCTTAGTTCCTGGAGATCTCAATCTTCAAACGCCGGTTTCTGTATCCAACTGAACAGAATGTGACTCTTCTCTCCGCGCGGTCTGAGGTCTTCATCAGCGTTTCCAGACAGGCGATCGCTGGCCGCCTCCTCCCACTCGCCGGGTCCAGTCTGCACTGAGCGGCCAGCGGTCCGCACGCCCCATACAGACGGCAGAACGGCGAGGCGTGGCCTCGCCAGGGGGGCGTGGCCTCGCCAGGGGGGCGCGGGAGAGGCAGACGGTGGGCGAGGCGCAGACGACACGATGACAGCCAGGCAGATAAGCGCTCGGACGCACTCATGCAGAAGCGGCCGGCGGCTCCAGGTAGCATCTGGACCCTTTAGTGAAATGATTCAGAATAATTCTGCTCTTAAGGAAGCGCTCGGCGTCCGGTGCGGCGCCCGGAGTCCGGAGTCCGGAGTCCGCCTCGGAGTAAGTGATCCGCCATAAAGCGGAGGGAGTTGATGGGCCGTGCGGCCGCAGCCAACCACTGGGGAGAGGCTTTGGAGAGGGTGTGTGTGTTTTATGATAGAAAGGGAAGCTTTGTGTTGATTACCTGTGTGTGTGTGTGTGTGTGTGTGTGTGTGTGTGTGTGTGTGTGTGTGTGTGTGTGTGTGTGTGTGTGTGTGTGTGTGTGTGTGTGAGCGAGCGAGTGAGAGAGAGAGAGAGAAGAGGGTGTGACTTAATTGTTGCTTGACAGTTTAATTACCAGGTCATTTGTGTGTGTGTGTGTGTGTGTGTGTGTGTGTGTG